>CM076983.1:46895932-47175932 GCA_039105355.1 Benthosema pterotum | reverse complement strand
CCAAATTAGCAAAAGTAGTTGGTGAGGAAGAGCTGAACTAAATATAGTTTTGTAAGGAGCAGAAAGTAACAGCGGTAAGTCAGCCATATCTATTCCGTTATGTCTGCTGAAGTTGACAGCGATTGTGAAGCAAAACATAGAGACACAATGTTTTCCACAGGCAACTATAGCATTACAAACCTTCACCGTTCTCAACATCCCAAAAATGTCTACCTGAAATATAAATAATATTTTTTACACTTGACTCAATATCATGTCAACTCTAAATCGGACGTGAATCTCCCACAGCCACACGTCCAACTCCATCCCAAACAACATAACCCTTCGGCAACCCCAATTAGCGTAATTCCTCTAAGCTCATGCATGGTGAAGCTTTAGTGTATAGGACACCCCTACCACTCCGCCTACTCCCATAACAGATCGCGCATCAACGGATTTTATGGCCATGAATCACACTATGAAACTAGAAAGGCAGTTCCTGCAGAAACTGCGAGGGCTCGCCAAAACGCAGCAATGTATGTCGTGTGCAGCAGAAAGTATATTAAAGCTAAAAAAAAAAACAGTACGCTGAGTGAAAAGTAAAAAAGGTGAAAAGTAAAACGGTGAATAAATGCATAAAGCTGAACATGACGAGAAAGTGAAAAAGTGGAAAAAAGTGAAAAATAAAAAATAAAAAAATGAAAAGGTGAAAATAATGATAAAAGTTTGATACAAGCATGAATCACTGCATAATGCTGAAGGTTTAAAGCTAGCATAAGTAATGCTAAGTATTGTGAAAATGCTAACAATGCTCAGTAATGCTTATGCTAAGTATAGTTAGTAATGCTAAGTATTGTGAAAGGGCCAATAATACTGAGTAATGCTAATGCTGAGTATTGTTAATACTGCTAGGTAATGCTAAGTATTGTGAAAATGCTAATAATGCTAATAATGCTAAGTAATGCTAATGCTAAGTATAGTTAGTATTGTGGAAATTCTAATAATGCTAAGTAATGCCGGAAATGCTAAGTAATGCTAGCTAAGGCTACTGCTAAGTAATGATAATAATGCTAAGTAATGGTACCTATTGTGAAAATGCTAATAATGCTAAGTAATGCTAATGCTAACTATAGTTAATAATGCTAAGTATTGTGAAAAAGCTAGTAATGCTAAGTAATGCTAATGCTAACTATAGTTAATAATGCTAAGTATTGTGAAAAAAGCTAATAATGCTAAGTAATGCTAATTCTAAATATTGTTAATATTGCTAAGTAATGCTAAGTACTGTAAAAATTCTAATAATGCTAAGTAATGCCAGTAATGCTAAGTAATGCTAATAATGCTAGCTAATGCTAAGTAATGCTAATCATGCTAAGTAATGCTAACTATTGTGAAAATACTAATAATACTAAGTAATGCTAATGCTAAGTATAGTTAATAATGCTAAGTAATGCTAACTGTTGTGAAAATGCCAATATACTAATTAATGCTAATGCTAAGTATAGTTATTAATGTTAAGTGTTGTGAAAATGCTAATAATGCTAAGTAATGCTAATGCTAAGTATAGCTAATAATGCTAAGTATTGTGAAAATGCTAATAATGCTAAGTAATGCTAATAATGCTAAGTATTGTGAAAATGCTAATAATGCTAAGTAATGCTAATTTGTTCCTATTGGCTCACTACGTCCATCTACCAATTATTGAGGCGGTAGCATGTTCCAAACCCAAGTTATAGCTGTGTAAAGACCAGCCAATAGGAAGACAAATGGGTTTATGCTATTAAAGACCTGTAAGGGTCCATTTGGTTACCTACAAACCTATGAGATATGGTACATTTGGCACGTGTGTATTAGTTGACCTTCAATCAATTACATTGTTTTCAATGCTTTCAATAGCTATAGATAATGTTAATGCTTTCAATAGCTAAAGCTAATGTTAACATGCTAACATGTTAATGCTAAGAGGCTGTGTAAGTCAGGCAGAAATGTCTGTCTGTGTGCGTGCATCACACATATTTGGGCATGCCTGTCCCAAGAGCATGTGTGTGCGTGCATGCGCGCGCGTGTGCGTGACAGTTGCTACATTGTATTCAAATACATTGTATCATTGTATCATATCCAGGCCTGGAAAAGTCAGACATCCCTAATATGGACTTGTGCCACACACGCCTGAAAAAGTGAAAAAGTTAAATATCTTGAAAACTATAGATTTTTGTCCAAAATAACCTACCGGGCAATGAAAGTTCAAAGATAGCTGAACATTTTGAAGTTGGAACGGAGTTTCAAAGTTAAAGTATGACGGAGTTATGAGAGCACAAAAAAATTCAGGCATTTCCAGGCATCTCCAAATATGGAGTTGTGCCACACACGCCTGAAAAAAGTGAAAAAGTGAAATAGTGAAAAAAGTATAAAAAATTTTAAAAAACAAAATTTAAGCATAAATCACTGCATGAAGCCGAACGTTTTAAAGTTTGAACGAAAGTTCTAGCATAAAGTATGTGGAAGTAGTAGGCAATCGAAAAAAGGGGCGGAATAATAATAAAAATAAAAAATAAATAAATAAATATAAAAAGTGGAGAACATAGAGGTCTCGCTGGAAGCGAGCCCTCAATTAGCAAGGATTACCTAAGCCTAATAGATATGTTATACATGGATGATGTACTTTTTGAACAAGACCTGGCAAACATGGCATAATTGAAAGTACAAGCCGAGGCACAGAAAGGCAAGAACATAAAAGGTTAAATGACAGGATTTGAAGTGGAAATAGTGGGTACAGACGATAGTTAGGCCTATTCATTACTCTATTTTCTATTAAAACATGGACAGTCAGAAAGCCTAGTGTGAATTAACCTCACATACTGCAGGCATCTCTGCAATATGCCTCTGCTGCTGCATGTCACATCTCTCTGGGAGCACCTTGACCGATCACAGCTGGGTCAAGCTTGGCTGAAGGCATAACAACACTTTGCATGAACTATGATCATTTCTCCTGGAAAATGGGAAGACATTACACACTGCACATGGGCCCAGTCAGACGTTAAGTTTTCAGCCACGCATGTATGGATACAGGCTTCTCCAGAGGGTTAAGTGCTTGGATAGCTTGCAGGTCATCTTCTCTGGTAATGAGCCCTATCTGAACCGCCATGATGCAACTGAAGGGGCTCTGATGATAGGGACCCCATTTGAAACAACCCTGCCCCCTGCAGAACGCACACACGCACGCACACGCACGCACACGCACGCACACGCACGCACGCACACACACACACACACACACACACACACACACACACACACACACACACACACACACACACACACACACACACACACACACACACACACACACACACACACACACACACACTTTTCCTTTCGGGAAAAACCCAGCCACAAACCTTAACAGCTCCTCATGAATAATTATGATGACACCCTGTGTTATTGCACCCTTAGTCGTTCCATCTTGGAGGAATCTGAGGCCTATAAACATGACCATTAAATGTGGTTTTAACTGCATTAAAAGTGCCACTGACACAGAGAGATTGAATGCCACTTTAACAGAGCATCAGTGTCGCGTTAAAGCTCGCAGCCAGCAATTTGGTCAAACCCGTTGACCTGGTGACACCTCTTTTTACTGTCACCTATCAATTCTAAATTATGCCGAGGTCACATGTGTTTACTTATGGTCAGATTTGTGAACTAGTGGTCGCAAAGTCTTTATAATGTCAATTCTTTTTCCAAACAACAGCCCCTTTGTAAGCTTTAGATGTTCCGGTCGGGCACTGTTCCAAAGTCGGACCATCATTCCATGCTACCTTTGACTGAGAAGTGAACTGCACCAACTGACTCTAGCTAAGTCACAACCTGGTAATATGCTTGCATACATGTTGAAGTTCCTTAAAAGTTAAGAGTTCAGAATGTATTTTCAACAGCACTAACATCCCATGATTGCCGGCCTACTTGTCTACTCATACATTGTCCCACGAAAATCTGAGACACAGGCAAGTTCCTTTGAGTCCGGATTATTTATTCCTATGCCGTAAAACCCATGAGATGAAATTGCATTTTTTATGACTTTCCAATGACTCCAGCGTTGAGATCAATGGGAAGGCATTCGTTTTTTACTGTTGGTTTTGTGAGAGGTGACCAAGGTCATAAAGGATTCCTCCTTACGGGTCATCCAGGTCTATTACTCTGTGGGTCAGTGTCATTCCACACCCCAGTCCGGGGCAGAAATACTTTATTTATCTGACCTCGTATCTGGTCTTATAATCATCAGCCAGTATGTTAGTTCTAATGCAATTTTGCCATTGACTCGTTGTCTTGTAGATGTAGAATTTGGGGGTTAGGGATGGGATGCACAATGTGATGTGATAATATCACATCCCCAACACTGCACATATTATGTGCAGTGTTGGGGAATATTACTTAGGAAAGTATCACACTACTTATTACTTGGATGCAAAAGTAATATGTAGTATATTACATATTACTTTTTATATTACTTTTGCACCCAGATCCCTGAAAAAAGGGAAGTAGCTACAACTACACAATCTGTCAGCTTCTTTTATAGCTGAATCTAATTGTTTTGAATATGATGAATAATAACAAGAGTCACCAATCAGCCAATCATCAACTGGGTAACTCTGTAGCTCCCTGGTGGAGATGTTGCCCCCACCACCCGACTACAGGTGAAGATGGATGGATGTATTTAGATAAATGTATTTAGATGAATACAGACGTCCCACCCTAGAAAAAAATTCTAAAAATGTTTCAATGCAAAATTAAACGGTATGATGAACATACATAAGCATAAGCTCTTTTTGATTTAATATTGAGTATATGAGGGCTTATATATAGCTCCAGTGGCTTAATTGATGATACTGGTCAAACAGACTGGCATCATGTAATTAGTTCAGCTGTGAACAGCTGTGTATGGGAAATCCCCAGATAGAGTGCGCATCGAGTGTGCTGCTTAATGTGACATTTGCCCCAGCTATTGTGTGATAAACGCATGACTTATATAGCAAATGAAAATATACTTGGACCACAGTTGGAACTATTGTAATCGGGTGAGAATTGCCTGAGAGTTTTTCGATTGGAATCTCAACGGAATCTCCGCGGAGTTTCTCGAAGCAGTGCAAACTCTGTTCTAATATGTGGCCAGTCTAAGGGCGGCTCATCTACATAGACTTCTATTGAGCATTGGGACGATAAATAGGGACAACATGCTGCACAAACAGCTCTCGAGCGCTCAGTTTCTGATGCCTCAATGTCTGCCTGATGCCTTTGTGCGTCTGACTAATACTCGTTACCTGAAATAGTAATATTACTCTTTACTTGTTACTCCCAACCCTGGACATGTGCTTTTTCAGCAGCGATATATACCCCACACACACACACACACACACACACACACACACACACACACACACACACACACACACACAAAGTAAATTTATATTTTTTCTAAGGTCGTTCACTTCACAGATCACAGATCACTTCCTGAAAATATCTAGCATCTATCTAACCATAGGAGCCGCAGTGGCTGAGCGAGGCACTTCCTGATTGGCTAACATAATAGTCCCTGCGGGACTATTCCTCCAGCCAGTGACAAAGCTATATGTTTTTCGGAGATTATCTAACCATAGTTACTTATAGGAGCTTTAACTACTATTTAACTGATTTCTTTAAACTAAAATGACATGCTTTCCCACTTTTAATGGGTTAAATATACATCGGGTTCATATTCAAATACAACGTACAAGTTATACAGTATTCATTCACATAACCCCGTGGAGACGTTTCCCCCACAATGAAAAATCTGAAAATTCTCGTTTCTATTCTTTTCCCGTTGCTCTATATAACAGAGTGTGTCATCATTACTGCATTCCATTAATGCCAAATGCCAACGTGCTGTATGACTGTACGTCCCTGTAGGGAGACTGACATTACAATCAAAATGGCCCTTGTCACCATGAGTACCACAGGCAACATTTTCCTCCCGCACTCCGTGAGCAAACACAGTGAGAAATAGAGTGTGAGCCTCACAGCTGTCAGGCACAATGACTCTGCTTCAAAGTCAGTTCTATATGAAAGGTGGCATATTAATCTGATTGAAGCCACCCTGAAATATATTTCACAACCACGAGTGCTTCCTCGCACACATACACAGGCAAATACATATATATATTGCACTTTCATTTACTTTTAAACATCAGCAGTCGCTCCCTTGAGTTTCCCTTTCATTCATCTGGTTCATCCCATCAAGGCTGTCACATTGAATTTGAATAAAGACGCTCCTTATCAAAGTAGCCTTCCCAAACTGTCAGGCTCGTCTCGTTGAGGATAAAAGGAGGCCGTCTGACCTTGTCTTTGTGCTCATTGTGTCCGCTGCCAATAAAACACTGATGTCCGGAGATTTTGCGGGCAGTGTTCTTTTTCCACAAATCATGGGGGTTATCTCTCCCATTCTCCCCCCACAACCGTCTAGCTCACATTGCCCATAGGCTTCTTCCTCACACTGGGGTCCTTGAAATGCCAGTATTCACTGTGAGCCACGGTGGTGAGGCCTTAGTGTGTCTGAGTTATGCTGACAGGAAAAGAGGCTTACTGAGAAGCTTCCGTGCTCAAACGGGCCCCCGCCACCAGCACCACCACCACAAAACTCTGCCTATGTGACATTTCAGAATGAATGATATTTAGGAAGCACAATGGATTTTTATTTGGACAATGAAATTAGCCAATGTTAGACAAAGGAAAACAAAATAATATACAAATTGATTTTCAGACAGGAATAATGGCCGGGGTGATCGATTGGCAGCAATAAAGGGAGACAATAAATAAGGGAGGTTATAGCATTGAGGAGAGTTCATGTACACTTTGGAACAGCACACCACCAGTCCACCAAGTCACGGTTCGGCAGCCTTTCGGCTAAAGACATTCCCACAGGTCCTCTCAATAAAAATGTGGGGTGCTAAGGAGACGTGTCAGCGTTTTTAGGTCCCTTTTAATTATATGTTGTGTAAAACAAGTATCGAATCAATGTAATCAATTTTTTGACAGGGCTTTTGCTAGACATTGTAGACAACGTCTTCGGCAGTGATCAGTGTCATGTTTCACGCTCATCACAGCAGCAATGTCCTGACAATGTCCATTACATCTGCTCTCTGGCCTTGGATCATCTCGGGATCCTCCAGGAGGAAGTTGCTGATCTGTGTGGGGCAGAGAAGTTTAGAACTATCTAGCCTGGCCTAGGCTGAAATAATTTTAGCCTGGTGTGGCGACCGTCCAAGCCTGGACGGTAGATCGAGCCAATCTGATTTGATCTCACCAATGTGTCATCATCCTCAGCCCCTCCCACTGCTGTGCTACGTCACATCATTTGGAGCAACGACCACCCCGGTAGGCCGACTCCCACTTCTAGGCCACTGTGGTTAACAAATTAGTCCAGGCTTTCCGTTTTCGCATGTGTCCGAAAATGAAAGCCTGGGTGTCGAGGCTAGGATCTGGTGGAGCTGTTGCCCCTACGTCCTGACAACAGATAAGCAGTTGAAGATGGATGGATGGATCATGGATGGATGGTTGGATGGATGGATGGCAAGGTCCTCATTTCTGACTTAACCAAGCCTCTAATTTGGAATCTACTTGAAATCTATAAAATGTACTGCTTGGCACTCCAGCACCTTTGTTCTGAAAGAATCCTCCATGATAATACCCAGGTATGAAATAAATGCAAAGGTCATGAGGGGGAGAATCAAATATTACCAGGAATACTATTCCGTCTTCTCTCATTAGAAAAGAACAAATAAAATAAAGAAAGGAAAATAAATATTCTATCAAACTGGAATTGGATTTTTTCCCCACAGGTTATTCAAGCTCAAAACTTGTAAGTGGTGAGTAAGGCAGTTCAGTATATCTCTTGAGTGCTTAAGTCATCATTCTCTCTTCAGAGGAACATTATTCCACTGTTACCTGGCAATGAACAAGCACAGCCACCGGAAAGTAACTATACCGCTCTCTGTCACTCTTTACATGAATCTGCTTTTAAGCTCTGTCAAATAAGTTTAAAGAACAAAGCCTTTTTCTATTCTAATTTAGATTATGGAATAGACACTAATCATATATCACACTTTTAATGATAACAAGCAACCATCTTCAGTGCATGAGGATGCCCAACCTCCCTCCATCTTTCTCCATCTGTCAGGAGCATATGATGACAAATTTGTTGTGTTTTGTACAGTATGTGAATGAAAAGTCACAGGACAGTGGAGGGAGGTCTGGGAGGATCATAAGGATCATTAAGGATCATAATTATGGTGCAAAATTGATAGACAGTGAACACATCGATGTAAAGAGAGTAGGACAGAAATGGTAAGCCTAATGTAGATAACCGGGAAGTTGCTTTTTTATTGAGCTACCCATATTACTTCAATCTGAGCCTCTAAAGACACTAAAGTTTGCACGTGTGTGCAAACTATTGCCTATAGAGGGAGGCTTCCTCCATTCAGGATGGACTTGGTGCACATGCTGTTGTAACATGTCCCCCAACTGTACAGCATGTGCCTAACTTGTTACCGGGCTGGACTGTATTTTTTCCAATTCAAATGATTGAGTGATTTGTTAGTTTTTGAAATGTTAAACCCGATGAGGCAAAACCTTAGCTTCATAAAATTTCTTATAGAATTTTATATGATGATGAGTAGTATTTCATATTTAATGGACATTTCGTTACTGTTTATTAGCACAAATGTTTCCAAAAAGCACATAAACCGTGAATACCCTATAATATAAATGGTTATGTGTTAATATTACAGGTTTTATGCTGTCTCCCATTGGCTTAGAGGCAGTCTAGAGACGAGGCATTGCAATCATGAAAAAGTGTCCACTATGGTCACTACTGTAATCCTGGTGCTTTACAAGCGCTCGTCGGGATGGGGTAGTTCCACACTGTTAGCAATCTACTTTCCATTTCAAGTGTTGGAGGGTTAAGGAAGGCAAGCATTAGCACATGCTTGTCTACAAAGCATCGATGAGGCTTGCTTGGAAAGACTTTATTCTCTGGCTAAAAGGGCAAACAACAGGGGCAATACTCGTTCAGTTCTTGTCATCCTGGACGGGAATCCATTTCTGGGCTCAGTGTTGTTTCTTTTTTGTTTTGTTTTTAATGTTCAGAAAACTTAGGTCAGTCCTTGTCCAAATCAAAGTTGGCTTAAATGGGCCATGCGCTTTCGAAGTATTCCTTAATTTACCCTAATCATAGAGCTTTTCCAAGTACTGGACCTTCTGTGAAACCAACATATATATATATATAATACAAAATCAAAGGTTTTAAAGTTCCGTCTCCCACAGGTGGTCAAATTGCCCACGCAAAGCCCCTCAATATCAATTGATCAATTGATACATGTCTGTATGTGTATGTGTATATACAGTATATATATATATATATATATATATATATATATATATATATATATATATATATATATATATATATATATACATACATATATATATATATATGACCGCATGGTCGGTATTCTTAACTGCCTTGACCGTAGGCCAAATGACAACGGTCGAGGCAGTTGTCATTTGGCCAATGGTCGCAGCAGTTGGCCCAACCTTTGTTGCGACCTTTGTTGCGACGTTTGGCCCCAACAGTCCCGAACATTGGTCCAGTGGCTGGGGTTTAAGGTTAGGTTTAGGCATAGGTTTTAATGAGGATATGTTTAGGTTTAAGGGTTGATTTTGTAGCGATTAAGAACAGTTGTGGCTGTTGGCCTAACGGTCGCAACTGATTTATGGGAAATTATTTCACTGTCTCTCAGCAAATGGCTGCTCACTCCTCCTAAACTAAAAAACAGCTGTGCATACTGTATGTAGTATAATGTGTTGTTACAATTTAATTTAAACCTGACATAGGAGCTTATGCTTATCACATACAGTATATCTATTGGTTAACCAGTAATGGAAACGTGTCCCATCGAGATGATAAAATACTAGATAAAATACTAGCTAATTTTTTTTTTGTTTTCAAATGACAGCAGCCCATTACTTTAAAATGTGAAAAAACACAAATAACATACCAGTCGTCAAGGTCTATCACATGAAAACATGACCCAGGAAGTATAGGAATAAAAAATACATCACACCTTGAATTTGCCCATGCGGATTGTACTGATTTGTTAAGGTCTTGTCTTGGTCCATGGACTGAGTTGCAAAAGTGCTAGGACACAAGGATGAAAGAAGGAAGAACTGCCAATCATACAGCGGGTCTGATTGAAGCTATGAAAAGGAATGCACACGCTTTCATCCTTTGATACACCAATGAGCAGCGTGCATCAAGTCCGAAACATTTCCGCAAGACAGTGACATCACAAATATGACAAATCCTTGGATCTTTAAACTCTCCCTTTTAACCATCCTCAAGCGTAACACAAGCCACTGCCATACATGCATGCTTGAGTGTAGCAGGATTCCAGGTGGTCCCCAGCTAAATGCCCTTATAGATCTGTAAGTCCTCAAGAGTTACAGGTCTATAAGGGTCCATTTGGTTAACCAAATGGACCCATATCATTTTACCCTCTCAAGAGTTAAATTATATTTAAACATTTGAAATAATTCATTTTCAAGAATCTACACAATTATAAAATGTAGAAGAACTGTTATTTTGACCAACGTTTTGCCAGTTATCTCTCCTAAATTATTCACAAAAAATCCTTAGTTTAGGTCAGAAAGACTGAACTCAACATCAAATGGTGGTCCGTGGCTAAAATGCAGAATAAACAATGGGCCCTGATATGAAAAAGGTCGAAAACCACTGCACTACAGTGATGTACAGGTTCCAAAGGCTACTTCTTCATAAAACATCATTTCATGTTGGACGATATTCATGTGGAATTATCAGAATGTGTAACCCAGGTAAAATAACCCTGTGATCATTTACAGTTTTCCACCTGTCCAATGTCAACTTTTGTTATTAACTTGCTCTTGAAAATCAGTGGCAAATGCGTTCTTGTTCTTTTCTAACATTACATACATACTGTTGTAAATCACATGATTCTCTACGGACAGACAGGGGTGGACGTAACGATTTACAGTATATACTGCAGTATGGTTGACTATCTGTACAAATCGAATCTTACGTATAAAAGAGAACCGATAGATTAGGTTGTTGTTTACACACATTGTCAAACCTCTCACCATATCGTGTTTGTCCAGTTAGAGATGAACCCTATACTTTTAGCCTATTCCCTGTTTGTTGTTTTGCCACCATGTTTATATTATATCTCTGTTGTTCTGTAGCTGATGACTACAGTATGTTTGTGGCCTTTTGTTCATAGCTTCATGGCCCGTGATGCATACATTATCATCATAGAAACGTCATTCATCTGTCTATACATTCTCTCTCAGTTAACTTGTGATATTACGTTGTAGATGGATTATTTTTAATGCGACTTGCTATGTCTGCAGCTGGTTTTCTTATCAAACTTTACAGATAACTCAACCTTGGTACGGAGCGAGACAAGAAAAACACCGGGCCACTGTTAGGCATAGCCAGGAAAAGATCCACAGGTTGCCATGACAACGGTATGAGAGTAGACGCTTCTCCATCCGGTTAACACTATACATCATCTCACCACCACCTGCCTGGAACCAATAGAAGCTTTACCATGTCGGACCCTGTCAGATTAACTGTTCTCATCCAATGGAGTAATATAACAACGTAATGTCATCTCCAGCTTAAAACTATGGATTCAGAAGTATGTATTTGGGTTGGTTTACTTTCATGATTCTTAGTAAGGCATTTCATAATTACAGTCCTTTGCTTGAATTATAATACCTTTTTTCTCATATGGGTTAAAGTAGAACCCCTATGATTAAATTCAATCTCAACAGGAACATATTGTGTATTTCACATAGCGGTATGACGCCTACAGTAGCCTAAGAGCCATACAGTAAGAAGATAGTGCAAGAGGCAGAGCACATGAAATACCCTTACTAGCATCGAAAGACCGCTTCGTTTAAATAAGAAATACATAACAAACAGAGTTAAAATGTCAAAATTTGCACATCCCTGAGCCAGACATCCTGAGAAGAATAGACATCTTCTGCTGCCAATTCCATACAGCCTGCCCAGCTAATTTTTGCACACCCATTTTGCGCTCTGCTGATAAAACACTTTGAAAACCCAATGACACAGACAATGACTTCAGATGGGGAAAAGCAATGTCTTCTCCACATTCCTATTCATCAATGTCCCAAATACAACCAAGCTCGGCTGAGCATTGGCATAGAGGCAAAACTGTCCGATTCTACAGATGCGCACACACTTCAACTAAACCGCTTGGTCGGCAAATGAAGCCGTCACACTAAAACTTGTTTTGGGAGGATTCGACCGCCGACGGTGCTTTGTTCTGCAAATGAAAGGAAATAAAAATAAAAATCAACAGTGTGTGTCACTGTAGATTTTAAAAGTGGGGTTTGTTGTGACCAGGTCTATTAGGCACGGCAAGAGGAAGCTAGCGACGTTGCACTAAAAGTCTGCACCAGACGGACTCTCCGTCACGTCTTCGCTCGATTCCTGTCAATGGACTCAGCTCATCTCATTTACATGACGCAATCTCAAGCTCTTTATTGACGAATAAAAGGGCACAGCTTGCGAGCGGTGGCTCGCTTTTAATACCTAATGCATGGGCGAACAAGAT
Source organism: Benthosema pterotum (assembly GCA_039105355.1). Classification (NCBI taxonomy): domain Eukaryota; kingdom Metazoa; phylum Chordata; class Actinopteri; order Myctophiformes; family Myctophidae; genus Benthosema; species Benthosema pterotum. Next base: position 47,163,246 of record CM076983.1, on the reverse strand, counting down.
GGATTGTGGAGTCTACAATCCTGTAAATCACATGCGCGCCGCCACCTCGTTGGCTTTTACTGAGGAGGAAAATGCCCTCATCTTGATTAAGATTTCACATCTGGAATTTCTCATAAGCCTCATTTTTTATACGGTGTCACTATCTGAACCAGTGGAGCGCAAGGTGCCATCTTTCCAGCCTTGAGTAGTGTGTATTTCCTTCCCGCTGCCTGGCAGCCTGCGGGGAAGGATGTTCAATACATTTTTCACAAATAACAAAAAATTGCTAATGTGGAAGCTCACGACACTTTGAAAAAACGCCACAGTTTGTAGGGGTGGGGGGTGTAGTGGTAAACAAAGTTACTCTGGGGTTTGACTGTTCCTCCAGGCTCCAGCCCAGTGCTGCCTCCTCGAGTCACAGTGTAAACAACATGGACTCATACCATCCACTGGCTCAATAAAACACAAGCTGTTCAGTGGAGGATAGCATTGTGAGTGTAGAGCAAATCATTCTATTGTGTGTTGTGTTTTGATTCTGATTTTCCTCACACAGGCTATCCAAGCGGTTCCTGCAGCATCACGGCTGATTATGCCGTTCACGTTGTTTGCTCAATCTGTGGCCTGTGGTGGAAGTTGCTGCGGTACTCAATCCCGTGGGACCACACGCACAAGTGTTTTCTCATACGAAGAAGAAGAAGAAGCAGTTGTGTAATTGAAATGATGGCCAACTGCTGGGCATTTACCACTAGCAAATACAACTGTGAGGAATCTGAAGAATTTACCCCCAACAGAGTATAAGGTAAGTAGCGGAGAGCCACGTCCTTGCAACGGTCAGGGGCGGATCTAGGCATGGGGGGGCAATGCCCCTCTAAATGCCCTGACTGCCCCACCAAACATGATGGCATGCAAAACAACCCAAGATATTTGAAATTAAATGCTTATATTTAAAATTATTTGAAACGCTACTACTGCTACTAATTAACTACAGCTGTGGCACCACTAAACCATCACCATTTCATCATTGAAAACAGAAAGCTCTCTGAGTCAGACCTTTAGCTTTAAGCATGTTGTGTGTCTGTTGCAACTTCAACAACAACTGATGTTGTTATTGATGCTTTACTTGCCAAATAAAAGTCCTGTAACAGAAAATGGTATGGGTACGGCTTCATAGGGTCGGGGCGATGAACCCGCTCCCATACCATTTTTTCCTGCACCCCCTAATTTCGGAAAGGTTACATCTGGCCCTGGCAACGGTGATCACTCTGTTACGAGGATTGATCTCTCTCTCACACATACACACACACACACACACACACACACACACACACACACACACACACACACACACACACACACACACACACAATTTATATACGTGTGTGTGTCAGCTGTGGGGGTGTGGGTTATGTGTGTGTGTGTGTGTGTGTGTGTGTGTGTGTGTGTGTGTGTGTGTGTGTGTGTGTGTGTGTGTGTGTGTGTGTGTGTGTGTGTGTGTGTTGATACTGTACATACACATATGGGTACTATATGCCCTGTTATTTGGAACTTAATTAAATGTTAACACCGCACATCATTACATTTAGACACGTAGACAAGTCAGATCCAGCTGGATGTAATGATCGTGATGAATTAAGACACCTGAGCTGGTTACAGAGCTGACAGTACAAAAGATACCGATGTACAACATGACAACAGGATGTGACGAGCAGAAACAGTCTGGCATACTTACTACTGTGAATCATTGAACAATATGTCAGCACACAAATGGAGGTGATTTCATTACAACATGAAGGCATACTAAAAATATATATATATTATATATATATATAAATATATATAAAAATATATATTTATCTAACCATATACATTAAAATAAATCGTTATCTCCTCTCCAATTACACCTGCCCGCTGGCGGCAGCTTCCACTTTGAAAAGCTGTGCCCCAGCCATTACAGTCAGCCTGGAGCTGCCCTCCACTGGACCACACTGACATACCTACACTATTTACAGCCATTAGCCCGTCAAGGTCAGCACTTAACTTACATTCTCACCGCTTCAGGCAGTGCTTTGTAGTTTCCCCCCTTATTTATTTATTTATTTTTTATTTTATTATTTTTGTGGTTTACTGCACACAGAACATTTGAATTACTCATTAGCTGGAGCTCCTGGTGGCACATCTGTGCTAAAAATGGAAAATGGGGGGAGAGAGCCAGGAAATACAATGTGGCAACTTGTAACAATGAATTCACTGGAACTGAAAACCGACTAGAGTTGTTGTTTTTCCTCATGACTCCAAAGAAAAGAGAATGTGGCTTGAGGGAACTGATCTGAAGTACAGTACGCAGACATGCTGCTATTTATACTGTATGTAGTATATCCTATTGTATAATAACAAAAGTTCTGACAGTCAGACACTAATAACCTATCATAACTTGAGATGAACATTCATAGAGGCATTGACCATTCGCATATGCACACAACAACAATGCCATTTTTCACTTTCAGCGTTTGGTGTTTGCACTAGAAGAAAAAATATGTTTTAATCACACCACTGCAACATCTACGCATCTTCTTTGACCAGATTTTCCTTTGGGTGATACTCTATTCTTTTCTGGACAAAAACTGCATTTTAGATGTGAGGGTAGGGGAGCAGTGGGGATCTCTGAGTGTTCCCTCTTAGGAAGATTAGGCTTTCAATTCCTCTAAAGCCGCTTTGTTTTGGTCAGTAGCAAAAGTGTGTTTTTATTTTTTACTACCCCCAGTGGTGTGTGTGTAAGCGTACTGGCTCTAGAGTTAAAGCTTTAAAGGACAACTTTGTTGTTGTTTTTTTCAACCAAGGTTCATATTTTAGGCTATTAGAAAAAGTAAAAGATGGGTGTTATTTTCTTTTTCTCAGTTGCTCTCGTTTACTTTCTTTCATTTTAGGGATTTTAGCTGTTTCAAACATGGGCCTAAATATGTATATCTTTTACAATATATTAAAGCAATATACAGTACTTTACTACTATAGACCTAATAAATCCCAAGAAATCACAATCACAAGGTCTACAGAATATGTCATGCTGCCATATTGAGCCTATGACACACGTGTGGCTTCCCCACAAGGCCTCCTTCACGTTCAGTAGATCCAGTGGTGTTTTGTGGCCAGTTATAATTCCCTGGGTATATTAGGACTATAGTAGATTAAAATAAACTAGATCTGCATATTGTCATTATTTTATCTTTATTATGTCACCATTAGTTCATCACCTAAACTGTCCAATATTCTGTAAAGAAATGCATATTTAGCCCTGTGTTTAAATGCCCCACCCACTGTCAAAAACAGCTAAAGATTTATCAGATGTATTTCCCCCAGATTTGGTGGTAATTGCACCAATCCCACAACTCTGACTCTACCTAGGTCTTGCCTAGCGCTATGTCGAAGTGAAGCATGGATCCTCTCTTGCATGGTTTTGTGCTAGATACACCACTATAACATTTATTATTTAAACCCCATTCTGTTTACTGTATTGTTTACTGTATTGTATGTATTAAAAATAAATAAATGAAAATTAGAGCCATCAAACTCAATTAAAGGTAAGTCTAAAAAAAGTTAACTAGTCAAATGCTTTCAAGTAACACAAAATAGACAGCATGTATAATTAAATTACAATTGTGCTATAATATTATGTGCGATTTTCCTGTGTGAATATAAAAGCACTCATGCTCCAATTATGTATTTATGTTGCTCAATAATGTGCTTCCATTAAAGGATGAAGCTTTATCTTATAAACAGTGATCATTCTGACATGCGGATGTAATTCACCCAATTTCACCCACTCATTTCTATTATGAGCCAATGTGACGAGAGAGTGCTCACTGTGTAGGGAAACTCAACTCCCTGGCAGAATGCATTGCTGGACTGCCTGCCCGCCTGTCTGCCTGCCTCGGAGTGAAACATTCAAAAGTAATTACAGAAAGATAACATACGAATATTTTATTTTCGATGTTTCATTTCACACCCAACTGCGGTGATGCACTTTTTCCTTCTGATAGAGGATGCTTGTCCTTTAATCAATTCGCCTGGAGCTAAGTACTGGTGTCACAGAGAAGTAAATGAGAAAGCTGTAAATTAGCGTAAATTTTCCAATCATAAATCCAATTCTACAGCAGGAGGGAGACCGGCATTCATATTTGATGAGCAGCCATAGCTCAAATCAAAGACCCCAATAAAGCTATTGGGGGAGCTTGTCTGTGGATATACAACACTGCAATGAGACTGCAGCTTCTCATTGCCTGGCAACTCCCCACAGGGCCCCATTCCGCATTCACAGCTGTGAAATGTCAGGCTTTTGCTCTCATGAAAACTGAACTCCAAAACTCTTCTTTACCTCCAGGCGGAAAACACTGAAAAATGCTTTGTCATGTTCACATTGTGAACAGCACCCTAATCTGTCAATTGAAGTGGTGGCATCAGTGGGCTAACATATGGACTGAAGGACAGAGAGCAGGTAGGGTGCGTCAGAGCCTTTTAGGGGAGAGTTGCGATATTCCCGTTCACTCCTGTGCGCCAGGGCAATGGCGGTGCTGGAGGAGCAGCAACACTGATGCAGAAGCCCTGTGAGTTCCGACATCGACTTCCACTCTGAAAGCGGAAGTCGATGAAATGAATGGGATTTAATAGGGACCAGCAAAGAAGGCACGAAAACATTATGTATTAATGGCGGTGACCTCGTAAACGAATTATTGATGCAGGCACATTAAAGAATGCCTTCTAGAAGTTGATTTCGGATACTTTGTCACATGATTTGCAAATGATATATACTTATATTGACGCCTTGAAAGTGTTAGTGCTGATTGAAACTGGTTTCAAAGCAGGCGATATCACAAGAATTCATTGAAAAGCTGCTAAGATTCTCGCGATAACAGCGGGTCCTATTGGGGGTAGGGGTATGCAGAAAGGTGTTGGACTGGGTTATTTAATCCAGCTTTAATGACTTTATTTTAGTTGTTCTTTAATAATAGCACAACATAAACATTACAGAGACATAGCCGTGACTGAACAATACTGTCTTTTTGCATACGTACCTCGCTCTTATTTGCGCCGGTTTTGTTGAAAACAATGTACTCCCAATGACAGTTAGGACTCGGACTGCACTCATAGAGGCTCTGTATAGTCACGTGACAAATCTCTGTAGTCACGCGCTCTGGTTTCTGACCACTCAATATCGTAACTCTCCTACTATAAGGCTCTGGGGTGTGTGTGTGTGCGGAAAGGGAAGCATAAATAATAGAGACAATTGAGAAAAGTAACACGTGAATGAAGATTGCTTTTAATAAATTACGGCGGCATTTCTTTGCTTTCATTTTTCAAGAGCATTTCCCCCCCGGATGCCACAGACTGGGACGTCTTTCATCCTAATTAAACATCCATCCCTCCTGTTGCATTCAAAATCATGAGATGTAATTAGTACATTTAGTTTCATTTAAATAGCTTGAGTCTTCTTCGTCCCCCATGCCACAATTTAATTACATACAACAACGTGCCCCTTGTGTCCTTGAGAGAATTAAGAGAAAAGGGAGTTGCTATAGCAATGACCACGGAGCGCTGCTCTGAAATCCTTCAGAGTAGCAGTACTTATGCAAGCACACATGTGCTCAGTTCCTTTTTACTCACACACATAAACACATACATGCACATACACAATAATGTATGCTGTACAACGAACATTTTCTACTATGAGCCAAGTATAAGCATAGGGCACGTGCATACAGACGCACACGTGCAGGAAGGTTACATTCACATTTAACTCATGGCATGTGTTTTCATGACACAATAGCCATATCGTTCAGTAAAAGTAATAGCATATCTGGCAAACAGTATATCAGTGGTTTTCAACCTTTTTCATGCCAGGGTCCACCAAAGTTTTTGTCTACAATTTAGAAGAGATAACTGGTAAAACGTTGGTCAAAATAACAATGCTTCTACATTTTCTAATTGTGTAGATTCTTGAAAATTAAGTCATTCAGGTGTTTAAATATAATTTAACTCTTGAAAGCGTAAAATGGACCCATAAGGGTCCATTTGGTTTCATTTTAATGCTCTCAAGAGTTACAGATGTAAAAGGGTCCATTTGGTTACCAACTGTCCATGATTTAGCTATGGCGACCACCTGGAATATCCTCTACCCGTTTATATGACGGCTGCCAATTATAGTAAAAACAGATGCAATTTCTCATGTTTATTTGAGCTGCTGTGTTCGCCAAACAGACTTTTTCAGAGCAGACTAAAAAGGAAAAGGCTCTTAGCAGAAATGTGTCAGCATTCTCAAATAAACATGAGAAATTGCAAGACAGTCTTGCATCTTTAAATTTTGGAGTGCTGTTTTTTTCCACTTAGTTGGTTCATGAGTTAAGTTATTTTCAAAGCTGAGCACCCAAAGCCTTAACCCAGGGCAGTTTCCAAAGGAAGTGTACCTGTTTTTCTTTCTTTCTTTAATGGCACAATACTTTGGCAGGCTTTTTGGGCAGGCACGCACGCACATACACACTCGAAACTCATAGCATAGCATCGAGTGCAGGGGTAAACTGAAAATAAGCTGTCGTAATGACACATTTCATGATTAGCAAACACGTTGTACAAATGGTAGGAAGTGTTCTGTGCGTCACTATACAGGAGGCAAATTATATACAGTATCTACCGTAATTTCCGGACTATAAGCCGCACCTGAATATAAGCCGCACCAGCTAAATTTGGGGCAAAATACAGATTTTTCCTTGTATAAGCCGCACCTGACTATAAGCCGCACCAGGCAATAAGCTTCATGTTAGAGCAGTGGTTTTCAAACTTTTTGATCCCAGGGCCCACTATTTATTCAGTATTGGAGCCAGAGACCATGATTTAACAACATCTTCACCACACAGACCCCAAAACTAAAGATTTCTTTTGGTTTTGTTCACACAAGAGGCAAAACATCAAAATTAGACCAAAATGAACATGACTTATGACTTATTAATTAAGTGGTGCTAATTTAGATGGTGAATATCATCATGGTGAATATAACTCTTGAGAGTGTAAACATGAAACCAAATGGACCCGCCAGGGTCCATTTGGTTTCATTTTTACGCTCTCAAAGAGTTACATCTGGTTAACCAACTTTCTATCATTTAGTCTGCGGAGCCCACCTGGAATCTGGAAAATCCATAGATTGGCCGCACCGTTGTATAAGCCGCAGGGTCAAAAGAATGTGAAAAAAGTAACGGCTTATAGTCCGGAAATTACGATGGATTGCATTTGTATAGCGCTTTTCCAAGTGCTCAAAGAGCTTTACAATGGTCCATTCATTCATACATTGGGAGGTGAAGCGTCAAACAGCCGACGCCAGCGTCTTCAATGCCCACATTCACACACCAGTGACAAGCCAGGTGCCAGGTGCCCAATGGCACCCCGACATGTAGACAGTAGGAGCCGGCATTCGAACCACCAACCCATGGATCATTGAACTACCTCTACCTCTACCTCCTGAACCACGGCTGCCCCAACTAAAGTCTGTAAACCTCACATTGGCCTGGCCTCACATTTTCACTCCTGCACGTGCTCAAACCTCATGTGAAAACAAACACTCGAAACAGACAGGAAGTTCAATCTGAATTCACAGCATGATACTAAGAAAGTGAAGGTGACATGGTAATGGACTGCCCAGTCAAGAAGGAAATCCCACACCTTTCAATTTAAAAATTGGACTGCTACATATGACAGCAAATAGCATCACAACATATGTGTGATGTTAATTTACCAAGCTGCAACATGCACATTGCACCATAGATTAGTATATAAAACATGCCATAGTATCGAAGCTTGCCTTGATAACATGAAAAATTCCTGCTGCTATAGGCTTTTTTTAAGTTGAACAACATGAATTTCAGTATCATGGAACTTGCTCGGCATTTCAGTCAAAGTCCATCCGTATTCAACCTATAACACAATGTTCATAATAGACATTTTTGAGGGAGACAGAGAAAGGGATTCATATATTAAATCTTAATATAGCTCTCATTCTGCAAGAATGTTGTGACCGCTGCCTTTCTTTATGCCTCTGCTTAATGGCCAATAGTTAGCAGTTGTCAACAGTCATTTAGACATCCCTCACAAGGGCAAACAGCAGCCCACGTCTTTGTCATCGTTTTTCATCAGTTTTCATATCAAGGTCCATTATTTATTCAGTATCTTGGGCGAGCCATGGACCACCATCTGATAGATGAATCACAAGACGGTTTTATCGTTCGTTGCAGCAGTGTGCTCTGCGCTGTTGCACATTAGCACATGGTGGGGCATAGCGATGCAAGTGATTCAATTGGTTCAACTCAATGGTTTCATTAATGGATACTGGTTGCTGTGACATCACGTCTTGTGACTCGTCACGCCTCAAAGTTACACTTATGGCCAGCAGTTCCATCATACCATGTAACATGATCCATAATGTATACGACCGTCTCCAGACAATGATGAAACTGACCTCATCAAACCCTGGATAGCCATACATGGAAAGAACTGACCCATCCCCTAGATCTGTACAAAATGGAGCAACTCTATATCTAAAAAAGGGAGACAGCAAAAAGGAAGAACGGGTGAATAAAGGATCAACCCAGGCAACAAAATCCTGGCCTGTGTGTGTGTATAGTTTCTACCCGTATGGTCACAGCATCCATTTGTTGTTTTATATACAGTACCCCCATGTGCATCATCAGTGGCTCAAGAAGTATCCAGAGTGGATGTTCTCAATGGTGTCAAGTCTACAGTAATTACCCAGCCATCCCTGAGGCTCATTACTCAGGGATGGAGGAAGCACCTCCTCAGTGGAGATGCAACAAATGCACACCTCCCACCCTCTTGCACGCTCGTCTCACCAAGACCACACATATTTTCAGTGCTGCATGCAGACTTGGAAAAGCACAAACAAGGAGCCAATACAACGTGTAACACTGAAGCCCATGCCATACCGCCCGCCCCGGTACATCATGATGTTCCTGCTACACATGCTACACAAGTTCTGCCGTTACCTTGGAAACATATTGTAGATGTATAGCCCTAAAGGCCTTTTGACTGCAAAACTATGGATTTAGTTAATGAAAATGATAGCTGTTTTGGTCTGTGCATGCATGGAAGGGTGACCCGTGGTACGCAGATTTGAAATCTTTAGTGTGACGTCTAAAACTCAAACAGAGAAGCACCAAGTTTGTCTGCCAGCTGCCTCAGAGCTAGGGATTAAAATATATACACCTGGTTAATTAATTGCCAACCATTTGTTCACCCTCAGGGCCAACATGTCATGTAATATGCATTCTCAAATCAACACAACCTCCCCGGCATCATGATGCAACATTAGTGTTGCAGAACACTAATGTTTTAATACCTTATCACATAACCTGATTAAATTAAGGAGCACAGCATCAGACCTCATGGTACCGTACAAATGCAGGGGAATTTAGCCTACGCATGATTTATTTAAGAAAAGAATTGATAGCTTCGTCACGATAGCTAAGAATAAATGAAGTTCCAGGAATTGCAATATTGCAAGTCCCACCCTTCTACCATGGAAAACTTAAGAGTACCCTAACCTTTGAGGAAGTGTGTGTGTGTGTGTGTGTGTGTGTGTGTGTGTGTGTGTGTGTGTGTGTGTGTGTGTGTGTGTGTGTGTGTGTGTGTGTGTGTATACAAAGGGTTTGAGTGTGATCCTGTAGGTATAACAGCACATGCAATGGGATTAAAGTAATTTGATTCCGAAATGGCAACTGTAATCCTTATTGGGTGGTTTCAAGCCAGCAGGGTCAGCCATCCCATTAGACATGATGGTTTCTGCTGCTAAAACGTCGAGCCAGCCATTTCACGCCAAGAAGGGTCAGTTGTTCCATTAGGCTGTTGCTGAGATCAATGTTAAGGTCATTAGGTGCTGTGGACTAAATGTAAACTTTGTGGAGACACATGGTTGGGCTAAAATATGTGCGTTTGGCCAGAGATGAAAGCAGGTTCAAAGAGCCCTCAGAGCCAGTATAGATCCCAGCTATGCTGCTATATAATGGTTCTCAAACTTTTTCATGTCAAGGACCACCAACATTTCATAAAGTGCATAAAGCTAAACATAGGTACCAGTATAACCAATTGCATTTGAAATTAAATACATTCGAAAATAGCTGAAGAGTATTCAGGATTTCGTTTAAAATATAGCCAAACAACAGACAATCTACAAGCTCAAAATTCTTCGCACTGTGACACAAGTGTTGCTATGACGAGTAAAATGCATTGTGCCCCCTCTTGAGTGAGTGTGGAATAGTGGCCATATTGGCTACTGGTCCAGAATTGACTGAGAAATGAATGATCAAAAAGACGTCTTTTTGCCGCGAATTCCCGACTTTTTTGCAATTTACTTTATAACATTTCGCAGACTTGGGATAAATGCACGCCACATACAGCAAAAAACATGGAACATGTTTTTTCAATGTAACATGTTGAATGGTTAGAAATGATTGAGAATAGGCTACTCATGCATGTGTCTGTCCTAAGCCCGAAGCCAGGCTGCGTGCTTAGGAGGGTCAGGCATAGCAGTAGGGAGCAGTAGGGAAGCTAAAAACGCCCAAACCACACCTATGCATAATGTAACGGGTATAGGAGGTGTTTAAGGGAGATGGCATGGTAACGAAATTATCAACTTTAGTGTGGGAACGCCTCTTCCCCAATGCTAAGTGCGTTAATTGCATATAAGGGCTAATGTAACCAAAATCGAGCCCTATATTTTGGGGGTAGTTAATCCACAATACACTCTGATACAAGCTAAAAAAATAATTATTGATGTTACAATAAAAGAAAAGTGTACACTGTAGCAGTAAGCCTGGGGATAGATTGAAGTTATTATACAAAGTACTGTACAGAAGGGGGTGGTAATGCAATGACCGTATTAAAGATGCCAACTGCCATAATACCCAACAAAGAAGAAGGATCAGTGAATCTGCGTTCTACCAAAAGGGGTAAAGAAAAAAAATAGCCAGGCTTTATGGCCCCAGCTTGTCAAATCCTCCCATTTTAACCTTGCTTGGCTTTAGTGGAATGGAATGGGAGGCTGTAAAGACCAGAATTTAATAAACCTGGTTTTGACTTAAATACTTAGTTCATCTAAGTTTCGTGAAATAGGGCCCTGCTCTCACTGATGACCATTGGATGTTATTGGCTTCTCTTATTCAGAGCTCATTCAGGTTACAGTAAACAGAAGAAAAAAGCACACACTTGCCTCTCACTTTGAATTTTCTCCAGGAACCAGATTCAAGAGTTAGAGAGAAACAAGCATTGCTATTCGCCAAATATCCTGTGTTTTGAATATGCGTATAAAAGGCTGTGGGGATAAGGACTGCCAGTCTGAGTTCCAGAGATAAGTTTTGATGTCAGAGCACTATCCACGGCAGACGCAATCAGGCCAGGGACGACAGAGCAAAAACAAGGCTGGCATTCAGATAAAGGCAGCGTGACAGCTTTAGATAAACACTAAGGTGCTATTGAGGTCAACATCATTCTACATGATTCCTCCATTTTCAATATGCCATCTATTCACCCATCTACTGTATCTGTAGCCAATGCTGCAGTGCTCTACACATGAAATGTGCGATCTATTTATATGAACTATAAAAGACACTCATGTATATAAAGTATCTCCCACATTTTCATTAACTCTGCCAGGTTAGACTTTTGAAGGCTTCACATGAGGTTTAAGAAAAATAATAATAATAATAAAATACACATCCGGTTCCGGAATGTTGTACTGTCTGTGTCTCCTAGCAAGAAAGGATCATTCCTACAGTGGCCTCTAGTGTTTATCACTGGAAAACAAGTGAACAAACACGCCTTTGGCACCCAGAACCTTGAAAAAAAAGACAGGATTTCTCCTCTTTGGCCACTTCTTTTTTTATCCCACCATTTTTGTAACCCATTTTTCCACCCAGTGCCAATTTCTAATGTGATCCTGGGCTCCACACACCCTCACCAACTCCTCTAATGCATGAGGACTGCTGTCTTTTCACCTGACAGGGGGGTTTCCCTGGTTGGACGTAGCACGTGGAAGGAACAAGTTATTCCAACCAGTTCCTGTCCCCTCCATCAGGCGCCCCGGCTGGCCAGAGGGAGGGAGTTTAGAGACCAGGATCACTGCATGGTTTTGTGAGGGTACCACCATAGGGGACACAGGGAGAACATGCAAATGTAGCAGGTGGCTATAGCCTCTGCCGTGATGGCCTCCAAAGTCTAGTATCTGCCCCCGGACCAAGGGATGTCCCTTTGGTCTAGTGATTAAGATGTTGGACTTTCACGCGGGAGTCCTGGGTTCACAGAAAGGCCCCTTTCCCCAACCCCGCCTTGGTATGGGCACTGATGACGCAGAGGAGGAGACCAGCAGTACAGTTCTTTTTTTTTTTTCTTGGTTACAGTAGAAGACATGGAAAAACAAGCGTCAGAATCTGTAGTGTTGTTTCAGCGTGAACTGAGCGTAGCCAACCGCAACAAGACTCCTTCAGTGCAACTTCAATCTGAAAGACAGCAGCCATGTACAAATACCAGAGCCTCTTCACTGGTGCATTTCAATATCAGCTCAAAGGTTCAAGCTCTAATATATCATGCAAACATATCTCTGATAACATTTTTCAAGCTGTATAAATAAATAAACTAATGAAAAATACTGTATTTTCCGGACTATAAGGCGCACTTAAAAGCCTTTAATTTTCTCAAAAATCCACAGTGCGCCTTATAATCCAGTGCGCCTTATATATGGAACATTTGACTGCAGTAGCTTCTATTCTATGTTAACTGTAGTAGATTCTATTCTCTGCGCCTTATAATCCAGTGCGCCTTATATATGAAAACAGTTTTAAAGGGTGCGCCTTATAATCCGGTGCGTCTTATAATCCGGTGCGCCTTATAGTGCGGAAAATAATAGTAATAATGCAATTTGAATCTATGTTACACGATTAATATAGTGATGTCCGCAAACATATGGAATGCATGATTGTGCTAATAAATACTACTTAAAATATTAATTTGATGCTTGTGTTAACTAGTGATACACCAAATATATTCGTCTGCAGAAAATGGCTAAAGTGCATTTTCAGCCTATAACATTTTGGCTCCAATTGGCAGACAATTTATCACAGAATAGTGTATTCAATGAATGCCCTATCCTATTAAGTAGCTTATTTGTTTTTTAAGCCAACTGTTTCCTATATTTGGTATTCGGCCAATAATAATAATTTCGGTGCATCCCTATTAGTCATATTTCTAGACCATATCAACATACTGCTATGATATTATTTTGTGACAGGAGCTGTCCCTATTGAGTGAAAGATTCTCTAAATATGAAAAATATATATTTTATTTTAGATGTAGAGGGAAATAATGTTTGTATTTGTATTATGTAATCATAATACAAATATGTATTAAAAGACATTATACTTGCCCTCTACAGCAGTATAATTTATCTAGTATATACACAGTATACTAGATAATTTACTCCTTAGCCGCAGTCAAGCCAAATAAACCCCGTCACTGCTGCCACAAAATCCACCAACTTGTTTAGGAATAATAAGGAAAATTATACTTGTATTGAAAAAAAAGCAATGAGAAACACGAGCAAGCATTAATGGGAGAATATAGGGTTCCTCTAACTAACACGATGGGGTTTGACAGTTTGTGTTCATTGGTTTTAACGTGACTCACTGCCTCCATTGCTGAGACTGAGCGGGTGGAAGAGATTGGCTCTAAAAATAAAGGAAAGACGTTATTAGCATTTCCTCATATACTGTAAATCTCTTCCCACTACAGACACAGCCAACAGAGCAGAAAGCGCAAAGAATCAGGCCGCTCCGAACTACCGTAATCTCTAGCGGGAGAGTAGAATTTCTTAGTAAAACGTGGAGGACCATTAGGTTAATCTCAAGGTATGTACAGTATGTATAGAAGTTGTGAAAAGAAGATAGAACTTTGGTGTATCTATTGGTATTGGATTCGTTAATAACCAAGGCAGAGATTTACAGAAGCATCCAGCGTTCTTGTGAAAGGACAAAGTGACTGAGAAGGACAGCACATTGCAGCAATGGGAGAGCTGAACAGTTGGGATGTAGTCCAGATCACAGCTCCTGGGCCAGTGATAGAAAGGCCAAACTAAAACTGATGGGAAAGACTTGGTAAAATCAATGCCCCATTGGCCTGTGATGAAAAAACAGGATTTGATATTAATACAGTTGGCAGCAGGACAACAGTTCTATCATCCTGTAACATCTCTCTGACTACATAAATGGTCTAATAGCGATATGCTTGAACTCTTAACACCGCAGTTTCCATAGGAACTAAGAAAGACAGCTATCTGTTCTCAAAATAGATTGATGAGCTGCTCCAAGTAACAGTAAGCATCCCTGTTTATGTTCAAAAACAGCCACAAGGCAGAGGAATGGATAGTGCATGTTTGTCATTAGGCACTACAATCTAGTTTCATTAACAAGTTTGAAATAAATTCAGGTTTTACATGTTATATTCCCAGGAGTAATAATCCCAAGAGTAATAATATGAAACCAGACAATGCCTTAGGCACTGAAATTGAGACAAAGTCTGGCATGACGTGCCAGGTTGAGCTTGTAGATCTGCTATTTCCACTAGGCCTATTTACGTTATCAAATTATTTAAGTCATGGGTCTCCAACAGGGGTTCTGAGTTTCAACGGGGGGGCTGACAAATATTTAAATTATACATGAACCACATGATCCAAGCTTTCCAATTCTGAGGGGAACATTAACTCACACCCATGTGAAGTGAGGGGTACTCTTATTATGTTACAACATCAATTCCAATTTAATGTTTGCTATAGGGCCTGTAGGTCTGTCACTCACAGTGATTGAAATTTTACAAATATGCAGTAACAATATACAGTTACAACATTTTTTATCTATGGATAGAAAATGTTGTTACTGTATATTGGTACGGATGGCAGCATTCTCCCTTCTCCCCATCCTTGAGACACCCCATGTAATGACATATGTCACTAATGGAGCACACTCTCCTGAGGAGCACCAAATAAAAGCAGACAGAATTAATTACAGTCAGCTAGAGTGACCTTTTACGTTTGATAAATCATAAAGCCGGGGAGGCTGCCATTAAGGCCTACGGATGGGAAATACCCAGCTATGAAAAACGACCTCGTCTCTGGGTTTGCAGCTGTATCGACCTGGGCAGCTTGCATTTGCAGCACAGGCTTGTGTGCACACACTCACACACTCTCAGGCAATTGCTAAATTATTTTGGGCTACTATTCATGGGTTCCTTGTCGGTCACAGGGGACAGGGCGGATAGCACTTGACTGCCTTGAGGGAAGTCAAATTTATGTTTCATTACTTAGGGAAACGAGGGGAATTCCCTGTGTACTCAATTAGGCTCATCTCTCTGGTTCAGATACTGTAAAGTCATCTCTAGACCTTGGCACATGTACCACAGTCAACTGGTTCCTTTGAAGAAAATCAGTTAATAAATGGTGGTGCGGGTGGGGGCACCATTTCATTGAATCCTCTGAGAAATTGAAAGGCTTACATCATGAGAATCTAGCGCTATCATCCTAAGGAATAAATTGTCACGAATACAATGCTGCATCAGTTACAGTATCTCACTCTAATCACTCAGCAGCACACATTACAGAAATTAAATTAGCATAGTTCTTAATTAAACACCCACTAAAGGCTGGAGTAAATATAATGAAAGTTATAGTTTGCCAAAATGTGCAGATTTAATAAATCGCATTATCTCCAAACATGCAGGCCCCAGACACAATAAATCTTCTGTCAGTTGATAATACAAAAAAAAAAACTGTTGTCATTTAAGCTGGAGATAGTTGCTGTGAAAGCATGCCGGAAAATAGTTTCTTTCTTGCAGCATATGAGAGAGAAAGTGACAGAGAAATAGGAGAGGGCCATTGGCAGAAATGCACTCATCAATAAGTCTGTACTGTAGTTAGCCTATTAATGAGCTCATCACCTTCTATGTGAAAATAAGTAACAGTATTTCAAAATTCCCTAAAATCTCTTAAATGATATGAAACAAGGCAACACATAATCCAAATAAGATCTCACCAAGCCCATACACAAGGAACCAGAACCGGGACAATGTCCATTTCCTAGTAAAAACAAATGATCCACCACCAGTGCCCATACATTGGAATACAATGCACATAACATTGTACATACTGCATCTTCTGGGTGAGTGCACATGGCATACCCTCTGCATAACACCAATATAAAGGAGGGAAAAGTGGCCATCTTCTATATGCATGACAATACAGAGTTAAAGCATAAGAAAACCATGTCTGCCCCAGGTCTCAGTCACACCTGATAAACAAGCCTATAGAATCTGATCACAACATGGCAGATTTAATTAAGAGCACATTAATTAATAAGTGACGATATGATGAAAGCCTACCAGTGAAGAGAAGATGCAGTATCATCAAAACAGCTATCTGACGCAAGACAATCAGACAGTCTACTTATGTTAAATAAACCTCAAAGGAAACCGTTAATGAGATTTAAATATTAATTCATGGATTTGCAGACTAAATACACGGTGGGATTAGAACACAACCGGGGTCACTCATTATGTCAAATCATAGGAGAGACACTGCCAGCTGATGCCAATGACCACAAAGGCTCACACAGTTTGAAACTGATGTGAACCTGTACCAACATAGAGAGAACTAATTTGGGCACAGTCTTGCCTTTGAATAACACAGTAGTCAGAGGCAAAAATGCATGAAAGCACCGCAAATGTATTATTAGGCGTGAAAACAGAAAGCCTGGACTAATTTGTAGCAGTGGCTTAGTGGGAGTGGGAGTCAACCTTTCGGGGGGGGGGCAACCTTTCGGGGTGGACGTCGCTCCAAATGATGTGACCTAGCACACAGGAGCGGGGGTGGGGCCGGGGATGACAACACGTTGGTGAGATCAAATCAGATCAGCTCGGTCTACTGTCCAGACTTGGACAGTCCCCCCCCCCCCTAGGAAAAAAATCATTTCAGGGCCAGGTTAGGCCAGGCCATAGAATTGACTAACACAAATGTATTTCATAGTCATTGTATGTCAGTTTAGAAGAGAACCCACAGACAAGAACATCAATCTTTGTCAGGATGACAGGAATAAAGAAATACAGTACAACATCACCTTCCCCACTGTGTCCATACTTCAACTACACTGCCTGATAGGCACACCTGACAGAATGTATGACCTTTTCTGGAGAGTACGATGTCCTCCACGCTTTTCTCAAAGACAAAATACAGTAAAAAGCAAAACTAGACTGTGATGGGGTTAGAGGGTATTGGGCACTGGGCAGTGGTATCCTAACTAAACCGTAGCTTCCTGTGAGGTCAGGTTTAGGGTTTTGGGAAGGGTGTCGTACTAATGCCTGTTGGACAGTAGAAAGTGAACTGAACTAACAAAAGCCCACAGTGTAACATTTACTTTAGCATCAACCAGATACAAATTATACAGGATATGCTGCCGAGAAGGAGGACCACCTGCATACCTTTCTGTACGTGGTAAATTGGCACCGTAAGCCAGGAGAAAACAAGTCCAGAAGGAATGTTTGTTGTAGCATAGGGATATTAAGGGCTAATGACCAAAACGGTCAAGAATAGGAATTGCCTGGCTCTAGCCCTGAAGCTTTAAAAAAGCATAATACCTTAAATTATTTTCCTTGTGATTCAGGTCTGCTGACACTGCCTATGGGGCTATCAGTATCAGTTGAAAATCCAAACAGGAGCAGCTAATCAGCCAACAGCAGCATCAAACAACAAATATGACAGCCCCGACTGTCGTGAATAGCGACCGTGTCAATCTGGCTATTAAATCGGCCTATGATAAATAGTTTCTTTAAAAGATAAACTGTAGTGTGTACAAAGACTGTGTTTGTAAACAGATTTGTTATTAAAAAAAAAAAAAAAAGAATCTAACGCCACCTCACCTCCACTCTATTGGCTCATTACGAGACTGCTGGAGACGGCTAAAGCGCTGCCTCGCCCCGCACCCCTTCACATTAGCACCGCTTTCCCTGATCCCGACGAATGTTTTTGTTTTCATGATTTGTTGACGACAACAAAGTTCTGGACCGTATGCAGGACGAAGTGTCTGTCTGCAGGGAAACAGATAGTGTCAAAGTAGAAGCAATGTAGAAGGGGGAAAGGCAAAAAATATAGCTATATATGTATTTTGCTTTTTGGCTAAAATGTTGCCTCTATTACATTTAAAGACGTGTTGGGATTTTGTATGGAGATGGTCTTTTCTTTCTTATTATTTATTTTGTTCTACCAAGACCACAACAGCTAGAGAGACACTGCATAATGAGACAACAAAACTGAAGCCCAACAGGCCAGCTATGTTTGAGAGGAGGCGACGAGGCGTACATGCTGTATGAGGGCAGGTATGGCTTACTGCAACCCAACTGGCCAGGTTCTAGATTATAAGACATCTTCCGCAGGCAAAGTATGTGCCACCTAAATTACGGAGGATGGATGGGGCATGGGCAGAGTGGGACATAACACCCATCCTCAGAGGAATGCATTTAAGGACCCGCATAAGACTTCTGATGAGGCCGAGTACATGGTGAAGACACCTGCAGGTGTAAGACTGTGGAGCCGCCGCAATGACGTGATCGAAAACAGTATTTTTTCTTTTTTAATTAATTTAACATTTTAGACCAACTGCCAATAGTGACCCTCCAAACTTCACTGCCCCCAGTAACCAATGGTCTAACTGTTTCACTTAAGTCATTAACTCCGTCGGTCAACAAGAGATTTTCATGTTTATAGGGTTGGCTCAGCTGATACAGTTCATCCAAATACACACAGGTTACACATACACACACACCAACGCAGTAAGTACGTATCAACATGATTCTGCACAGACAAACACAACATACCACACAACCACATTTTGTGCTCCTCTCCATCTCTCAGTACATCCACTACCGTCTTAATCACACACATGCAACATTTGGCCCTTTTCCCCATCAAGTTGTGAGATGTGGTCAGTCACAGTGCACCACTCTCTCCTGCTTCCTGTCCTGCTACTGTTCTAAGCGATGTCTTGCCCCAAAGAGCCACACTGTGAGCTGGCCCTCACTGCAGCTGGGAGAGCAAGGTCTGCAGTGCCAGGCAATAAATAACCTGCATAAACATGTCTCTTGAGACAACCGGCAGTCGCCAAACCATTTAATGTTAATAGGAGAGCATCGGTTACCAGATTCTAAATAATAGCTCACAGTCACCACAGTCGGGGATAGGTATCCAGGGCACAGGAATTTATGGAGTTAGCAAATTGCTTTTC
Source organism: Benthosema pterotum (assembly GCA_039105355.1). Lineage (NCBI taxonomy): Eukaryota > Metazoa > Chordata > Actinopteri > Myctophiformes > Myctophidae > Benthosema > Benthosema pterotum. The sequence continues at coordinate 47,143,903 of CM076983.1, read as the reverse complement.
CATTTCCATTCTTTCCCCATTCATCCACTTCCCCTAGCTCTCAGCTCAGGATGAAGATGATGGAGAGGTGCTGTACGTAGGTGATGGGACCCTCTGCTTGACTGAACACTGCTGTCTCCCTGGCCAGAGAGCTTGGGGTAACACTCAGGTGTAGTAGTGTCGGTCAATCTGGGTCTCGGACAAGAGCAGTTAGCCACTTTACAGAGCAAGTATGATGTTATATTGTATTATTCTAGAAGCACCTAAGCTTAACTGGCGCCACATTTGAGTATGCATTTTGAGTCAGTACAGGGTACAATCAAACACATGACCAATGGGATCAGTGAAAAGCATCCTTGTGGTCTTGTTTCCATACTATTATATTAAACCAGAGTTTCCTTTTACATGTATATTAAGCATGTATCCACTGCCCTACCATTTTCCAACAATTGCACAGTATGACACTGAAACAAAAAGGTGATTATGGAAAAACATGTTGCTGGAGACATGATCTGCTCCGCTGGAGAGGTTATATAAGGTCGTAGGCCAGTGTCAACTGTAATTAAATCAGTTTGAAGCAGCTTGACCCTGTGACCCCATGGGGTTAGATGTACTTACATCTCATGAATAATTTACCTTCTGAAGAGAGACCAAATGTGTGTGATCTTATCATTATTATTCAATACTATCTGCACAAAAAATAGGATGGAGATAATTATTCATTGATCATGTGAAATCAACCCAGCAGGTGCTCCATTAAATATGTAAACAGTAGGTTACTCATTTGTAAAGCTCTCCTGCTGTTAAAGACACTAGCAGAGTTAAAAGAGCAGGCATTAAAGGATCCCTATGTAAATAAAATGGAATTTTATCCAATATGGTAGAGCATGATATAGCCCTAACTATAAACAACCATCAGATACATGAAAGAACTGATAAGAACCAAAGTGAAACCAGGCAAAGAGAAACACTAACCCACTCTCTCACACTCTCTCTCACACACGCAAGCACGCAAGCACACACAAATTTGCACCTTTCTAAACTACACTTAATTAAACTTGCTGCACATATAAAGCATAGCCTCAACTGCACCATACTAAGTTGTTTCTATGGAACCTAACTTTGCTACAACAAGGAAAACACATCTACGAGAGTCTCCTTTTCTAGTCTTTGATGCGTTTTTCTATTACATTTATCATTTTTGTTTGCGGTGATTTTTGCTGTAATATACTGTATATTTGCTGATGCATTATCTGAAGGAAGCCAAACAAAAATACGTTTTACTCTTATGTACCTGTACACATGATGTAACAATAAAGCACAAGCTGGTACCTACAGTTGAGGTGGTTGTAAAGGTCATGTCTCATTTAGACAGACGATCCAACATTAATTTTGACCCAAGATGCAGTATATTTCTCGAACAAGCAGGTCAATTGGCAAGTGAACTGCTTTCATACAGCGGTTGGCACTTTACAATGGATTACTATGCTGTACTTCACATTGACAGCATCAGAAACAATGTAAGGCAGTAGCCTCTGTTCCAGGCTTAATCATCTGTGAAGAGAAAAGTCTGGTCACAACCTAAAGGTGTGTTCATCAGGCTAGCATGGTTAACAGTGGTGCAATTACAAATGCAAGTGCATTGGCGATGTACAAATGTGAAATGGCAAATAAAATCTGAACACAGCTTGAGCAGCTGATCTTTTCTGTTCAGAAGTGACATCCTGCTTTTTTGAGTGGAAGTTCTGCTTTATTTTTGGCGACAGCCAGCTTACTGGAAGAGCTTGCCACCGCCGAAAAAATAACCGGAAGTGTCCATTGAAACCCATAAAAAAGCAAATGATAAATATAGCTTATATAACTAAAGCAAAAAATACTTGCTTTTAAGCGCCATCTGACGCAAAGTGAGAAAAGGATGAAAGGAATCTGAGCCACCTTTGCCTCAGGATGTTGTGGATCACGGATTACGCACTTAAAGGATCACAGTATAGTCTACAAATAAAAAAGCATTGCCATGATGAATTGAATTTAATTCAAATTGTTAAAGTGAGAGAAATACGGCCAGGGGGAGATCGAAAGAATGCAGAGCCATGAAACATGTCCAAAGGCCATTCAAAAATGGCAGAGGCAGTAACAGTGAAACATGCTCCTCCTAATCCATTTAATGTGGCACACATTCACAATGCACCATACATGGAGGCTGACCGTTATGCAGTCAATCTGATTGCTGCAACAGTCAATGAATCACAAATCACTAGCTATATTAACTACCCTCAAGGAACTCCCAAAATGCAAAGGTAATGTCCTGCCATTTTTTACCATTTTTAACATCTGGCCTGGCTCCTACCTAAGTAGAGACGTATGGTAATCATAAATGCGCATGTTTGAGACCCTTGCTCACTGCAACTCCCCTCAATCCAAAATACTTGAGAATGTCACATAGATAGATGTATACTTGGGTAGATGTAGATTAAAGACGATACAACTTCATAAAGACGTCTCCTATAAAAGCATCAGTGCTGATGCAAATTAAACAAAGCACCAAGTATAGAAAATTGTTATTATAAAATTGTTTTCCTTCTCATTGCTTTAATTATAGGCCTACATTTGTAATAGCTAATGGAAAACCTTAAAAAATATATATATTTGGCCTGAAATTCGACTTTAAGTAAGTGTAAAGCATAGCAAAGATAAGATGGGAGCATTGGCATAAAACAGTCAATCCGTTTATGCAGCCTCTTCTTACATCAATCATTTTGACAGCTTTCAAGCTGCGAGGTGTTCAATACTTTTTTTCAGGATTCCAAAGTTGCGTAAACGCAGATTGCTTCCCAAAATGCCTTCATACATCAGTGATTACCAAAGTCTGGTCCGGGGACCCCCAGGGGTCCTTGAGGACGTTCCAGGAATCGCCAGCTAAATGATCCCTGTAACCTATAGGGCTTACCTACAATAGAAGCCTACATTAGAATGATTTTACAATACAGAGGGGGTCCCCAGAAATGGAAATGCCATTTATAGTTGAGAATGAATCACTGCTGGAGCAGATAATGTTCTCTTTCAGACCCCCTTTTCCCTCTCAGGAAAAGGGGGTCTGAAAGAATTATTAATATGGTGAAATACATCTTGAATTGATGATGTCATCAGATGTATTTCAACATGTTAATGGTTTTTTTCAGACCTGAAATGAATTTCCAATAGGAATCCAATAGGATACCTATAAGAATCCTATAGGATCTTATAAGATAAGAATCCTAGGATTTTCTTATAGGATTCCTATAGGATTTTGGGGGGAATCCTATAGGATTCTACTGGAATCCTATTGGAAATCTAATTGTTCCAAAATCTGACATGACTTTTCTATTGGTATCCTATAGGTTTTTTTGACAAGGGAATCGGGAAACTTTTTATCGTCCACACAACATCTCAAAGGTATATTATTAATGACATTAAAATGTTGACAATGGTTGGAAATTCCCCTTTAACTAGGAAAAAAAAGTTTGGTAATCACTACCCTACATCACATTATTCATTTGGTTATCTGGTCGTGTGAGCGCTCACAACAGCATGTCGTTCACCATGACACGTCGAATCCTACTCACAAATTGTCACTTCCCACCTGCCTCTCATCAGTCCCGACTCACTTTATAAATGGCGTGAACAAAGTATCATTTTGCTCATATCAGGTGTCTACTATCGGGTCTATGACTTAATTCAACAATATTATCCAAAATGAATCGAAATAACCACCGGGATTAGGAGGGTAAAAAGCGAACCAACCAGTGGTCGCTGAGAGGATACCGAAACCGAATATCAAATAGACCCGTGCGGGTCCATTTGGTATCACTTCACGCTCTTAAGAGTTAAAACATCTGAATTACTTAATTTTCAAAACTCATTTTGCCAGTTATCTCTCCTTTGGTCCGAGAGACTGAACTCGACATCAAATGGTGGTCCGTGGCTAAAATGCAGAATAAATGGTGGGCCCTGGTATGAAAAAGGTTGACCCCCCCCCCCCCCCCCCCCCCCCCCCCCCCCCCCCACACACACACACACACACACACACACACACACACAGGCGATTCGACAACTCATCCCGTCAATATCACTTGAAAATTCATTCAACAGACAGAAGTGCACCATTAGTTCTGATTCATAAGAGCGTCCCTCGCCAAAATGTTAGGTTAGGTTGGCACCCTTTGTTTTTAGAAAGGAGTGGGAGCAGTTAGAGCAGTGTCCAAAAATATATCGGATTTATTTAGAGGTCCGTCGCAAACATTACAATAGCCTACAGATAGCTGCGATAACTGACCATGGGATAGCCTGCGATGCAGGAAGAAAATCTTCACCAAAATCTTTTGAACCCCAAGCCAAAAAGGCTGAACTAAAAAGAGAGAAAAACAAAACGCCAAATCAAAATTCACGGTTACAGTCCAGTTCCTTCCATTGACATTTAAAACAGTCTAAAACAATCTTACCTTGCACTCTTCTGTGGGCTTGCTGAGCAAAGATAGCCTACTAGGATTCAGGTAAAATGACACATCGGTTCGGTGTTAATATTTTCGCAGACCGTGCGAGGAAAGCATAAGCACCGCATTCACAGGCGGCATCAATGTGAAGAAAAGTGAGGAGAGACGCGGTGCAGATGGAGTGTTCATTCAGAACGACCGAATACCGACTTCTCAGGTTAGGAGTGGAATCTCTGTCTGTCTGCCCCTCAGGGGCGGATCTAGGCATGGGGGGCAATGCCCCCCTAAATGCCCAGTCTGCCCCACCAAACATGATGCCATGCAAAACAACCCAAGATATTTCAAATTAATATTTTAAATGATCTGAAACACTACGACTGCTACTGACTACAATTTTGGCACCACTAAACCAACAGCATTTCATCATTGAAAACAGAAAACTCTCATGAAACTGCGTGTCTGTTGCAACTTCAACAACAATTGATGTTATTATTGATGCTTTACTTGACCCGTAACCGAAAATTTTCTCTTGCCTCTCCAACATATTCTCTTGCACCCCCAAACAGGACATGCTATATCCGCCCCTGCTGCCCCTCACTGGCGTTCACTGCACAGATCTATGCTTAAGGTGGCTGGACCAAGGCAAGGCTGCTGCTCGCCTGGGACCACTATTTGGATTTATTATCCATTTACAAGGTAGAGAAAGTAAAATAGATGACATTCATTCTCCCAAATCAGAGGTTTTCAACCAGTGGTCCGGGAGGGGACCACCAGTGGTCAACTGAGGGGATTCCAGGTGGTCCCCAGCTAAATGATGGACAGTTGGTAACCAAATATTTAAACATCTTTATTACTTAATTTTCAAGCACCTACTCAATTAGAAAATGTATAAGAATTATTTTGACCAACAAAACATGACAACGCACACTACAATCAATTGCAGATGACTAACACACACACAGAGAAATCTTTAAATTGAAAAGACCATGGCTTTTTATTTTTTTGTTTATTTTCCAGTCTGCTTTGTTCAAAAATACCATGTTAATGTTATTGTGATTTGAATGACAATCTCATGATTCCGCATGAAAGGTTATGAAAATAACTCTATCACTGACATGGAATGGATTTATATGCACCCATCATGCTCCGAGTTAGTTGGGGAAGCATTAACCTACTAGCCACGGGTTCGTGTCTCAAGCCCGTCTGTATGCCTTCGCCCGCATTTCTCTCCTCTTGCTGTCATTACTGTACCCTAGCTGCTAGGGAACCAAAGTGAAAGGTAGGAGACTGAGGGCACACACCCCTACCTTTCACTTAAGCCGTCAGATGTTGCAGGAGTTCAACTACAATGCCATGTACATGACACTTGTGGTGGCCACAAGACAAACTTGATAATGGGAAAGAGACCGCACAGCTCATAGCCACGATGTAAAAAGCTTTTTTTATTGGGCTACCACATTACTGCACCCTAGTTACACTGTATCGCATAAAGCAGTGGTTTTCAACCAGTGGTCCGGGGACCACCAGTGGTCTTTGAGATGGTTCCAGGTGGTCCCCAGTTAAGTTGCTTAACCAGATGTAACTCACGAGAGTGTAAAAATGAAACCAAATGGACCCTTGCAGGTCCATTTGGTTTCATGTTTACACTCTCAAGAGTTAACATATTCATCATCTGAATTGGCCCAATTCTGTTTTGTGGAGATGTGGACAAAAGCAAAATAAATCTTTAGTTTTGGGGTCTGTGGGGCTAAAATGTCCTCAAATGGTGGCCTGTGGCTCAAATACTGAATAAATAATGGTATCAAAAAGGTTGAAAACCCCTGGCATAAAAAAAGTCATACAAAAATCTTAAATAAAATGGCATGGAATGGATTTATATGCTCCCATCGGGTTCCAAATTAATTGGGGAGCCAGGCCACTCAATCTACCTTGATCCCTGTGACATCATATATAGTGTACTTGATTTTTGTCATAGATGCCCCCTCTTCTACATTTCAACCCTGAGGCCCCCCTCCCCTCCCACAGTTTGCGGGTTGTCTTTTGTGGGTATTTTAGTCACTCTAAACTTGTTTTTCCACACACTACAGAATAGTCAGGCCAGATTATTTCATCCAGCACACACTACATGACTTTATAAAACCCAGGCAGCACCACCACTTCACTGTGGAGATGCTCTGGAGGAGGAGGTTTGACCTGAGTGATTGGAGAGGAGAGTGGCAGAAGGGAGGGGAGGAGAGGAGGAGGAATAGATTACCTCTGGGATTACAAGTAAAGTCTGCCCCAGAGTGACATAAAATGCTTGCATGAGTATCGGTATACTATCAAAATGAAGTTTGGAGTATGAAGACGTTATTACGACCCACTGGGTCTAGGGGTGGAAAATGGGTCGCAACAACAGGTTAGGTTGAGCCTTGTTTTATTTATGGCCTGGTATGGCTCTTTTAACTCAACTTTTACAAGTTCACATACATGGCAGTCAAAGGGTTAACAAAAATATGTAAAAGGGAGCAAACCAAAGAACTAAACAAAACAAGCTAAATCTAACCAATGAAAATAACAAACTCACCTGCTGACTAACAACTAAAATAAAAGGGGTTACAAAATATATGAAGTAAAGCTTACTGGCTACTCTAGCCTAAGCTGCACAAACAGTGGCTTTTACATTAAGCACGCTCCCATTACATTTACAATTAGTTAACTCTCAAGGCAAGTATGAAGTACTACTAGACTCTTATGGCAAGGTCTGAGGTCTCACCAAACTTTCAGTAGACCAGCAGTGAGTACAAATACAAGAAAAGTTTGGTATATACAGAGCTGGACAGCATGACCCTCAGCTACAACAAGCTGTGTCACACTGCCAGGGAACACAGGTGCAGACTCTTCATTAAATAGGTGGGCGGTGGCAGACGATTGGTCCGGGCTGATTGGAGGCGTGCATAGCAACCAGGTAGACTCCTCCCCTAGCAACAGGACCTGGGACTGAAACTGCAGTCAATGTCATGGCCAAACACACAACTCTACATACTTGAACACTCAAGTATGTAACAAAGACAACCTGCAGCAATGCAAACTGTGGGAGGGGACCTCGGTAAATGTAGGAGAGGGGGCATATATGACAAAAATCAAGTACAGTATATATGATGTCACAGGGATCAAGGTAGATTGATGCCCAATGTGTTTTGGTGCGGAATTATCCTTTAAGGGAATATGCTGTTGTCAGGATTCTTGAGCAATTATGCAAGAGATGCTGCTGATTTCTTCTGTGAAGTTGATTGAAGCAGGAAAAAACAAGTCCTGGATTGGGTCTTTTAAAAAAAATCCAGTGAGGCTGTCACTTGCCTTGCTTCAGTGGGGTCATAACTTGATGGTGCTGTTTGCAAACTGCTTAAGGCCCTCAAAGTGGTCATACAGATACTCCAGGTACCAATTCCACTCTTTGGGAGACTGACACAAACGAAAAGAGAGACACAGACACACACACAATTATTGATTTAAAGACACAAAAGCTATACAACCTAAATGACAAAGTTCAAACTTGCATCACTGCAACTACAGGAAAAACTATGTTAGAAAAGGTGAAAATGATAAGGGCTTTCATACCTTTATGGAATTGAGGTCCATGTCTCTGCTCTCTGGCCAGCACTGATAAAGGAAACATAAATATTCATGGTCAGCCCTCTCCAGTAAAAATCTCAGCAGAACATTGCTGGTTGCTGCAGTCTAACCAAAAAAGGTATGTGTATTATTAAACATGATAAGAACTCAAGTCTCATCCAGCAATCATGAATAATAAAAGGTGCTTCTTTATTAATGGTTCTTCAATGAAAGATACATTAATATCACATTTGTATCCTCATCTAGTCCAGTTTATTACCCAAGCTGGAGGGAGTGACCATTTTCTAGCACAGGTTTCAATGAAACATTTTTGCGATACACTGATGTGACCCCAATTATAGTACAATATTTGTTTTGGTTAACCGATCTCTTGACTCCAATGCACCAGACAGAATCATATGCAAATTATTTCACCTGATGCGACAAACATAAACCAAAGCATCCACCTGGTGATGAAAGTTGATGGCGTAAATCAAGAATGCAGGATGGTGGCTTAGGTCAAAGCCGGGTATTTTGCCACTCAACAGCTGGTCTTCTGATATCGGCGAATCCATGCCTGTTTTACACGACTTGATGTTCCACAGGCAGTTGATCATGCATTTGGCGTAGTAGTTGAACTCCTGGTATGTCTGACTGCTAAACTGAACGCTCTGTTTAAAAAGAGTGAGAAAAGGATGAGAAAAGCAATGTCAGGGAACAAACAGAGCAGGTTCTATTTAAACCACTCAAGGTAGTGTGTCTATGAATTTCTCCAAGGTCAAATAATAATGCCCATTATCTGCGATTCTAGCAGCTCTATGGAATTTGCATGTCGTTTACTGGGCCCATTTTTCTACTTCAAGAAGTGCTGACATTTACAGGAGCATATCAGTTGTGCGGCACCTACTTATAAATTAATTCAATATAGTGGAAGTGCTTTACAAAACCATCTATTTTTGCCCTTAATACAAAGCTAATATCTATCCATCCATCAAACGTTTATTAATGGCAGGTCCAGATCAGTAGAAAATTACTACGATAGGCACAGTTTGGAGGGTTTTACATTTACCAACCATTATAACACATACTGTTGGGAATTACACAACTAATGCACCTAGAAAACCTATGATTAAAGCGATTAAAGTCATAATACAAAATTCTTTCCTTTTAAAAAAGTTTTTTTATACAACCTTACAACTTTCCTTAAAGTTTGCATGTTTATGTAGAAATTAAGTTACACAGAAAGAAAAAAATACTACCTGTGTTTGTTGCTCCTTGGCTGCAGTCAAGTTTATCTTGTACCTGAAACCAAATGCATTTATTAGCAACAAAAGAGCATTAAAGCATTTTCTCTTTTAGGCACATTAAACTCTCTAACTCTAACCAACTCACTAACTACAGTATATTCAGGCACAGCACTGTTAGAACGACCGTATAATTCAGTACCAGTGCGTTCTAACACTGGGCGACCAAAAGCAAGTCGCTTTTACTCGCTTGAATTGCATTGGCTATTGCTTAAATTTCCCACTAGGCAGATGATTGCCAGAAAAGATCAATTATGTTTATCTTTTTGGTAGACATTGCTCCGCCCACTTTTTGACCACCGCACATTTTGGCCTGTTATTGCCAGAGTCACCAGTAATTGCAAGATCCCATAGACACATAAGGCACTTCCAGAAACATTGTCTATCAGCCCCTGTTAAAATGTCCGGTAGGTTTCAGTCAATGTGCTAGTCTTGTTCTGATGAATGTCATGTAAATGTTTACAATCAATGCAAAATAGTTTCACCAACACTGTAAATATTATTCAGCATATATTAAAAAAGCAGGAGAGTGCTTAAGTGCAGTGCTTCTTGGGCTCTCTCATCATCATAAATCATAAATGTCAGATGAGGAAGTTTAACAGAGCCATTTCTGATTGCAAATCCTTTTTAGCATCAAATATGCATGCATGAGTGGCATTTAACAAGCAGAGTGTTTTGTGCAGAATATGGAACCAACAGTCTTTGAATCAACATTGGACCTGTGCACGTGTCCTGAATTGTGCATATATTTATTGATTCACCCAAATCAATACATGCAAAGGTTTACCGCAGACATTTACAGTGATGCCATTAAAATAATTTTGAATATGAATGCAAATGAGGGAACAACTGGACAGAAGCATCACATTAACTCCAGAAGGCTGTGGCCAGGGCTAGATTATGCTCTTGTCATGAGAGAACTTGCATGCAACTCGACAAGCAGTTCTCAGTGTTCAAATTAATATAATTTAAAATGGCTCCGGAAATGGCTCCGGACAACCACCGGACCCCAAAAACACTGGAGCAAAACAGTGATGGTAATAACATTGTTAAAGCCCTGGTTCCAACAGAGCATAAGTCAGACTTCAGACTTCCTAAGTAGATGACAGCAATGTTAACAATGGTGAGACCCCTAGACTTAAAGACCCTCTGACACGCCCCCTGGGGAGCTAACAAATGGTAATTCAGATGCTAATTTTTGTCGTGACGTCACGCAGGAGGTGTAACTTCCCCCATAGTCAGCACTAGCATAGCAACAGGCTAGTCGTTTTGACGTTACATATGGCTTCATACTGGGTCAAATATCCACTTGAAAAATATTATTTTCACTCGAACATCTTAGTTACAATGACATTGGGTTGAGGTGTTGTTGTTTACACTAACTGTTGCATAATCGCAATTTCGAACGTTAGTCCCATGGTACCGGACAATACTACTATCAGCTATCGGACAGATACAGCTGAGCTGTGAGCTGTATCTGTAAGTTGAGCGGCGGTGAAGTGAAGAATCAAGCCGCCGCTTGTCTGCTGCTCTCCTCTCCTCCTCCACCCTTCTTTGGCAAATGACAGTTGTCGTCCCCCGCCAATGAAGTTACTAACAACGCGATCGCAACAAAAATAATGTCGTAGTAGCCTACTATCTAGTGATGGAGGAGAAGAGAGACAGACGGCGCCGAGGAGGGAAACTATACGCTATCAGACAGAGGGAAGGAGAGATCACATCAGAGCCGGATATAGGCACGGGCCTGGGGAGGGGCAATCCCCCCTAAATGCCATGACTGCCCCACCAAACACCACTAAATCAACTGCAATTTTCGGCTGCCCCCCCAATTCGGAAATGTTACACCTGGGCCTGATACTTTTTCAGCTGAGGGGAGGGACTTTGTGACACACGCACGCACGCACGCACGCACACACACACACACACACACACACACACACACACACACACACACACACACACACACACACACACACAACACACACACACACACACACACACACACACCACTCTCTCTCTGTCTGTCTCTGTGTGTATCGGCGCTGCAACAGACGTTGTTAGACCGAGTTGAATGCGAGCGTTGGACTCGATTGTGATATATTTGATACAGCAATAGAAACCTCACGCCAATGTCATTTGCATTCTAACTGAAATATTCGACCAAAACATCTTTTTGTTCAATGAGGTTTGCTAGGAATATGAAACCATAAAAAACGTTGAAACCACTATAGCAACAGATATGCAATAGTAGTGGTAGTCTGGTAGGCAGGTAGAACGCCTCACTCAGTTGCCAGCTGATTGGACCGTCGGGGCAGTCGCTCGCGCTACAAAACGTTTTCGATTTGACCACGTGATGTGCTCTAAAATCGTGAGGATGTCAGAGGCCCTTTAAGTGAAACCGCCATATTTTTTTTTACCGCTTTTGATGATTTAAAGCTTTATCTTCATGTCATGATTACAAACTGAATACAGGACCTGAATGGAAACAAGACCACCATGACTTTTTGGGTGATCCCAATGGCTGTTTTGACTGTACCCTGAACTGATATAATTTATGTATGGCTACCCTGTACTGATTACTTTCCTGCTAATAAACGAATCAATCAACCAACCAACCATGAAAAAGAAACTCATGAGTCATGACATCAGTCTTTGTGCACTTGCATCGGAAAAATGCATTTCAGGCCTGCGTATGTGCGTGGAGGTGACAGTAGGTCCTGACCTGTACATGATGCGGGCCATTCTGTCCACGCTGATGGGTTCTGTACATAGCAGGGCCGGATAGAAAACCCCTTTTGGTGGCATTACCACCAGGGGGAGCCCATACTTCATAAAGATGTCACACACCTGGAAGAGTAGTAAATGGTCAGGATTCACCCATGTACTGTGCATACAAAGTTGAAGCTGTATTTATAGGCATGGTTTGCAGAAACTTGTAGAATCAGAGTAGAGAACTAGCAAATACCATCTCATAGAAATCCAGGGAAATGCTGAGGAGCAGGGCATGACCATGCTCAAGCTGCAGTCCCAAGGAGCTCAGGCGGCCCACAAAGTTAACCACCTCCATCACAGAATCCTTGAACGCTGACAATGTCATGTTCCTTTGAGAGAGCAGAATGGATAGTCAGCCTTTCTGTATATTAAAGAGCTGTAGAGACAAGGACACTGAGCAAACATATAGCAATGATTACTATCAGAACATATGGCCTTAAGGGTATATTCAATTATTTCACTTATTCTGTATTCTTGTATACAGTATATTCTTTTTGCGATAATCCTCTCTACTATAGTGTGCCGACCATATAATTAGGTATTGTCTTTTTAGGATTACCCATCTCAAGTTAACTAAAATTATTGCAATTCCACATCCTCATCAATAACCAAACAAACTGTAAATGGTCAGCAATGATAAGTAGCTGTGAATCATATTCTGGCTAATCATTTCAAACCACTGGCAAAGTCATTTAAGGCTAGCACGGCTGCGCAATGTAATCAGACTTCCACTTCTCATGCCTGAGCTGTTGTGCCACTGGCAACCGGGGGCATGTTTGTAAATGTGAGAATGAATCAAAAATGAATTGTTTTTGTGTCCTTGGTTAGGGGTTTGGAATTATCAGATAGGAAAGCGAATACTGCCGCAGCATTAGGGACAAAAACATTTTTTGTTTTGTTGGTTTTACAGTTTGCTAATAAATACAGTGGAATGATTTCACTTCACAACACATCAATCACTCAGGACTCATGTTTAGCATTTAAGCAGCACCATAACAGTGTGGCGATCGCTTATTCACATACCACCACATTTATTAGCATTGCATTGCCTGTTCTATAAAAAAGGACAGGCAACGCCCACACCCCTGTAAAAGGTGTCACTACATGATAAAATGACAGTCATGTCAGGAATAATGACCCACAGTAATTAATTTGTGTGTAATGCGCAACTTGTGCCGTGCACACAATCAGGCCCTCTTGTGCGCAAGCAGATAGCACAAGTACACCATTACAACTGCTGTTCTAAATCCTTTGTTCGTGCAAGTAATAAGGCATAGGTCTGAAGCACCATGTTAAAAATTTCTACAAAGGAATAGCTGGAATCCACTCACGTGGGATTATCCTGACTGTGGAGGCTGATGTCCAGACTGCTGCTGTCGGCAACGGCGTACACCGAGTGCCAGGTCAACCACCTCTGAAGCATGTTCTTCAAACTCTCAATCACAGCGCACTAGAGAAGGACACACACAGAGTTATCACAGGTTACAAACACTCAGACCGAACTAATGAATATAAGATGTAAATAGGCACAATGAGTATATAATGAATACAAGATGGCAGTGAGCATTGAGTTTCAAAAAGGGATTCAAATTCTTGTCTTGCACATTACTTGCCTTAAAGAACACTGTGGCAGTACAGAACAGCTGCATGATGGGCTCAAACAGAAGCTGCTTCATATCTGTGGCAGAGGATAAAGGATTACAAATGCAAGCAAAAAGTATAATTTAATGTACAGTATGAGCATGTGCCAGCGCATCTGTCAATTGAAGCTTCTAGATGGGAATCTCCAATTGTCCAAAACACTTTGTGATTTCAAAAATACCAATGTGGAAAAACAAAAAAGATGATTTACAAAGTCAGTGTGTGGTGTTGAGCTTATAGCTCTACTTGCTACACTGCAGTATGATGAAGTAGAGCATAAAAGCCATGGTGTTAATAAATGTTACACTTTCAATGCCAAATGTACAGAAATTGGCTTTTATAGCGCTTTTGATTTACCAAGATAAATGCTACTCATGCTAGCTTTGGGTTGTTGGCTGGTCAACAACACAGGACCACCCCCATCCATCATGTGTTCAGCAGCCCAGACAGAAGACTAAGGAAGTGATCATGCACTGTCACACATAGTAACTTAAGAACATAACATCCAACCTGGGTTTAAAGGGTAATTCTGGCATGAATTATATCAAAGTTATTAATAAATGTTGCCAGACTAGGTGTTAATCCTTAAATACCCGGTGTCAGTGAGAGAGCTCAATTACTGCATATGTAATATGTAAACAAAGTGTAATTTGTAGATATGACATATATGCTACGCTGTGCAGTATACAAGTGCCTGACACAGAGATAGAGAGCAACAGCCAGGAGTGGTGGTGAAGGGCATCAACTCACGGGACGTGGGAACAACAGGGTAGAAGCTCAGCAGTTTCAGGATCTGTGGGCGGAGGTGGGAGCCATCCCAAACACTGAGAAAACTGTTGAGAAATATCTCAGTGCTGGCGAGACCCTCCTGGGTGAGTAAAGAGACGGGATGAAGAGAGACATGGGTGTGAGATATTCATTATCATGACTGCTGCCAGGGACGGGACATTGACAGGTCAAGTGGGGGTGTGAGACAGTCTTTTCCAAACACTGGGTTGAGACCGACACGGTGCGTTGTGTGGGCACCTTCTTATTGGTGGCAAATAAATATCCCTTTATCTGGAATTCCGATAATTTATTTTATTGTTTTAAAACATAAGGGAAACAATTAAAATGTTTTAGAAAGAAAATCTAACATTTTAAATGTAATTTTAAATTTAAAATTTGGTGCCCTCGGGCGACTCCTTAGGCTTACGTTAGGGGTCTCGAGCTTAACTAAACATTTGGGAACCACTGCTCACCTGGAGGAAGCTCTGTGCGGACTGCAAACGTTCCAGGAATTGCACAGCCTCGTCTGAACTGGAGAGGTCTTCATCGCTACAGCATAAAAACTCTAAAAATATGGACAAATAAATGTAAGGAGGAAAGTTATATTTATATTATATAATCAATGTAAATCCCCCACCACCACCCCCCCCCCCCCCCCCCCCCCGTTAACCCTTTCCAACCATTTCTTAGATATGCCAATAGGACAGTTCATGTTATCTGAGGTTCAGCTCTCAGGGTGAGATTGCAATGGTGTTTCTCTTGCTGATAGAGGTTACATTTACAGCGTCTAATAGACCCTTTAGGTAAGCCCTTCCCCAAACTGCTATGGGCCAATCACAGCTAAGCATAACATGTGATAGACAAACCTCTCCACTAATCGCTTTCCTATATGGTAAAAGATTGTTGAAAATAAATGTCTCACACACATTTTTCCACTGCATAGGGCTTGCCTTGTAGATGGGTTTGGAAGAATTTTTGGAAGGTCTGGTTCCAAAAATGAATCAGTGTTTATTGTGTCCATGATATTTACATTGGAGCCAGGCTAGAAAGTGTCCTAGGGTGGACAAGAGGGCAGGGCTTACCTAAAGGTCTATTCCTCTTTGAGCTTCTACCTACCTTCAGCAAGGGCATTTCCTACCCAGGCGTTGAGGCGCAAGTAGGCTGATTCATCCTGTATGCAATCCAGGTAATGCAGTGCCAGATGGGAGCCCAGTAGAGAGCCCATCTGAGCTGGCAGCTGAAGGAAGGAAGAAACACATATGTAATACAAACACCATGGATGCTGTTAAAAAGCCAGCCAATACAGTCAAAGATGCAGAGCAACACCACGCATCAAATTAAAAAGTGTGTGTGCAGGGCACCCGCTGGCCTAGTGGTTTAGGCATGTGACACGTACGAGTTGCCCATAAACGTGTGGCGTTTAACTGTGATACATATCAATCCACCATTTGACAAATTATTTAGCATCAAATAAACTGTTAAACCTATTTAAGTACTACTTGGATGGATAATGGTAATTAATAGAGAATCTCTCCTTGTGTGTATTGTACAGTGTGTACAGTATATTTATTGTGTAGCATTATTGTTTTTGTTGTATATTTTAATTATAACAATGAAACATTTAAACACAGCCACCGGGACATCTTTCTACCATCACATTTTCTTCAATCCGGGATCAGTCAGCATTCAACAGCACAGCCAGCTTTTTGCCTTTTAATTTACAGCTGGGCATAAAAAAGTAGCTCCTTCAGGGGCGTCTTCTCTGTGGCAGTGGTCTCTCAATGAAAGGCAAATCGAAGGCAAGCTTTTCCAAAATTCCTTACGAAGCATAGCAGAAGCAAAGCTTGCTAAGCTTCCAGGTATGTAAAGGTCTAATAATGAAAAGTCAGTAAGCTAAGACCTGTATGATGGACTCCATCTTGTTACAATCGTAGGTACAAGCAGTATCCCTTCTTTCAGCGGCATCACGCCATCTGCTGTGCCATTTGTGCAGGTACAAATGTCAGGCTTACTCATATCAGGGTCTACTACTTCCATGAAAGCTAAATGGAATCCATTGTACAAGTCTTGGCTTCCTGACATTTTCATGAATAGACCTTTGGTATGTAACGGAAGGGGGCATTTGATACGCTAATCAGAGGCTTGATCTTTCCCAGCTTCAGCAATGTAAACGCTTGTTGCCTGATGGCAATAAAGCTCCCTTGGATTGAACTGATAAGTCACAGAAAGGACCCACTGTGATTGGCAAGTAGTCACTTAAGTGACCCGTCAACATTTCTGCAAGTTCCGCTTGACTTTCTACCTCCCGCTGGAAGACGCCCCAAGCAACTGCAGCAACCAATGAGGCATCTATATGATTTTGTATCTATGACATTGCCCAACACTGTTGCTCTGTTTGGTCCCTCCTCTTCTTGTCACAGTGTCTTTGTTTACATTGCTAATATATCTAACTTGATTAATAGGAGATGCCAACAGATTCTGCTGCAAAGCTCTAAGAAAATGCTCCTCCCAATAATTGTGCAGCAGAAGCATCATTAATTTAAAATGGGGGCAACATGTACTTTTATTAATATGAACAAGGGTGCAGGATGACAAAACAGTCCTCCATCATGGTCATGGCTGCACAATTCCAGGTGGATGATCAACCATGCACAGCACACCCATTAGTCTTCTATTCGGTAAGACAAATTAGACAAATTTTGCTCATGGAAACAGAAAAATGTTGGTGAAAGAGAGGGGAGGTAATACAGCACAAAGCACAAAGGCTTTAGGATTTATTTATCGGGTTGATGCATTTGCTGAGTAAACAAACATTTATGGAGACCGACTCATGAGGTTTACTACATAATATTTTCAGTGGGCTCATGTCCATTTGTATATTCTCTACTTAATGCAGATCATAAACAAAGCCATGATTAATTCTGTAAACTACGCAATGGCACATTTATAGAACAAATAACAAGTAAAGCATAATGAGGCAGGTTTGTGTTAATAAACAAATAGGCCTCCCTAGCTACCAACTACTTTGTGTGTCAGAAAAGTTGATGGGTCTGCAACTGACTGCAAGTAGCAGGGTGCCCCCATGTGGCCACGGTGAGACACTACAACTACAATTGAAAGTGATCATTCAATCTAATGGATTGGGAGGGATGTCATATTAATGCTTTATCCTTATGCCTAAATTTCCTTCCACAATGGTTGGCTTGATTCCAGACATCTCAAAGATATTACACCAACCTAGAAACTTGGGAGGGCGTCTGAAGGTGCATAGAAGAGAATGTATTCCACAGAAAAGCCAAAAATGAAAATCAAACATGAGGGGGCAACTGAGAAACAATTTAGAAAGATAGAACTTACTTCAATGTTGCCCAAATTATTCAGCAGTTCAGAAAAGGATTGCATCTGTATCATTGGGACCAACTTCTTCCTACAGAAGGGATCATTCTGTGTCTCCATTTGGGGTGCGGCACATAGCACAGGCAATTCCAGGTGTGCTCCATGTTTCTGATGGAAAAACAGTCTGTTAAAGGCTAACTGTGTGCCGTTTTGAATACCCACAGTCAGTTGGTTCTTCCAGTCAGAAAAGAAAATGTAAAATCTGGCCTCCATACCCTTTTCCTAGCATTGGTCTTCTTGGCTGTCAGCCCAGAGGGCAAGCAGACAGAGGCAACTGTACACGCATTGTTCTTCTGGACAGTAGCCAAAGACGTTTTCCAATTAGAATTGTAGTTCTTAAAACTAACCTGTTGGACAAAGGAGGAATACATTCACAGAGGGTCCAAAGATAATGATTTAAATGTCATAAAAATAAGAGTGGAAAAAAGAGCAATGCAGTCATGTACAAACCTTTGTTTTTGAAGAAAAGGAACATGGTACCAGCTCAGGGCACAACATTTTGTAGAGTGCTAGAAGGTGTAGGAGTACTGGCTGCTGACCCTGAAGAGAAAGTATAGATCGAATGTACTAGAATATGTAAAAGCCACAACATTCCTGCATGTCTCTGCCAGTGGAGTTAATGTCTGTAATAACGACATAATATAGTACAGTATCATATCATTATCACACTAGCATGGCAATATTACATTTCTTGATCAGCAATATTACATTTATTACATTTCTTGTGAACACCAAATTGATGCCAGCACTGATTAAAAGAAGTAATGAGCTACATTTCATAGATGGTTGCATGCAGAAAACACACTGCATGCAGCACATACTGTATTTACTTGGATGCTGAAGGTATAACAACTCAACAAGAGCTGAAAATTACATTAGATTATGAAAACTAATATGACAAGATGCTTACCAATTTAGTCTTTAACTCCAATAGCTTCCTTACTCTGTGGAGGCGCACTATATTCAACACAAAAATAAAATGAATAAACATGAATTATTATTAGTTTACAAAATTGCTGTGGTAGGACAGAAACAAAACAGGGCAGACTTACCACTTTCCTTTCTTGTCAAAAGGCAGAGAAGGTGACACACATAAGGCCACTGTGACAAAAGAAAAACAGCACAAGTTTATTTTAACTAGTCCACCTTTAACATCTGAAAAGGTTGCTTTGTTTTCATCTGATCAGGATCTACAACATTTGGAAGGCAGTTATGGCCAATGTTCAGCTATTCCGGCCTCCTAGCAGGATTAGTTGTACAGCAAGAATGCGATGTTCACTTCAACTTGTACCAACTCCACTAGATGTCTTGCTTTGTTGCTTGTTATTGACCTGCACTTCATAGTCTCAAATAAATGGCTTGCACAAACTACAGGATATTTGCCCCGATTATGCTGTTGTATTGCATTGTTGGTGCTCGCCGACAAAACTCCCAATATGATGCAAGATCGGAGGTTGATCACTGAGGTTTTGCTCGCTGTATGTGAAAGGCTCTGCTCGAAGGTATAGCGCCGATAAACGTGCTCCTGGCACCTTCCTGACCGTTTCTGAATATCTAGCAGGATTGATATTTGACCGACACAGAATTGATACATTTTTTCCGTTTGTTTATGGTACAGGTGACTGAGAGCTGTTGTAAGTCAATGAAATCATTTTGCTATATCAAATTCATAATCAACAAAGCAAGATGTCTTGCCAAAATTTGTTTTAACTACAGAACCCAAACCTTTACAAAAGTGTAATTGTGCTTTAATACATTTTAGTCATTCCATACTACAGAATGTTAATTCACATACCAGATCTGAATCCGTCACCAAGCTGAACAGGAAGCCGTACATAGATCGAAGATGATCCTTACAATCAATCATGTCATACATGGTCAGCACCCATTTCAAGAAGAGAACCTAGAAACGACAAGCATAAATGTATGTTTATTTAAACGTGTGTGTATATTTCTATACACACAAGCTTATATACATACAATATATACAGTAAATGTTTCCAACCACCTTTCCTTAGTCCTTCCTTAACATTTTTTGTGAACGCAGTGAGCCGGACAACTACTGTATGCAAGACTGGCAGAAACACCCATATATGGAGTGTGTCACACTCCATATATGGGCCCAAATATGGAGTGAGAGTGTATATGGGAAGCGAACAGTGCTCGCTTCCCATGCGCCAGTAAGACCTTTACTATAGTAAGACGGAAACAAAAATGTGTTATTTTTGAGGGGCGCTAGCCTCTGCTACGCCCAGCATTGCGCACATAGACTGTGTATAGCGCCTCTCAATTCACAGTTCACACAAGTGTGGTGTTTTACTATGGCATCTATGGATGGACATGGTCTTCATTATGGCCACAGGAATTGTCTAAAAGTCGATTTCACTTCACACTTAATAAATCTTTACCTGTGCAGAAATTGCTAATTTTCCAGCAAAAATCCAAACTATAGCACGACAAACAGCCTCCTGTGGCACCACAGTGGTAGGAATGAGGAACTTCAGCACACGTGAATGGGAGTGCCAACCTACACAGGGAACACCACGGAAAAAAAACACAAGCAGAGAGAACAGTAAAGATAGTATATTTCCTGTGAGAACACTTTATTAATATATACAGGGATTAAAGTAAAAAAAAATCTTGAGACTGAAAATGATCTTTTGCAAATAAGCACTGAGCTAATTAAATGACCACTGTGAAATCCTCAGGACTGAAATCAGTACCCAGTACTGAGAACTTTAATCCCTGTATATACCATTTCAAGTCATTTGTGTATACACTATTATTTGGGATGGGATGCTAATATTCTCTCTCACAATCATTTTGAGATTTAAAGGACCACTTTGTTATTTGTCAATGTGAAGGCCTTGTAAAGGCCTCCATTGACACAATATAGCAGTTTGTCAATTTCAGTAGATCCTGTGACATTTTGTTCCCAGATGTAATTTCCTGGCAGTTTATTAGGACTATAGTAATAGTAGGCCAAAAATCCTAAAAACTAAAGAAAGCTGCAAATGTAAAGAAATTATGACACATACTTTACTTTCTCTAACAACCTAACACACGATCCTTGGTTGAAAGTAAAACTAACTTTGAAGCATATTTTGTTAACCAATGTATTTTCGCATTGTCCTGAATATAAGATGACCCCCATTTTTTTTCGACAACTCCTTGAGTCCTTTGCGGAAAAAGAACATTGAATGTCATGTAGTATAGCCCCGAATATAATGTGACCCCATTTTTAGGATATTTATGTTGGGGGGAAAGGGAAAAAGAGAGAATAGAGAGAATATTCAGGCCAATAGGGTAGCCCCATCCCTACTACACAGACGATTTGACCTCCATTTTCTGTAGCTCCAAAACACAAATGATTACGGAAGCACGCTACTGATCTGCAATGGGCTTCTGCGTCAAATTTGGCAGCAGCTGTGAAAAAAAAAAACATTTAACAACAACTATTAAACACAGGAGAGCAGCATACCTAGACTGGAGCTCATGGTCAACTCCAGCATGACTGAGACTGCCTCCGGGGGGAGTCCTTTACTATAAGCCAACCTCTCCACAACGTCCAGGTTATTTGCCAGTACATGATTTCCTTTGACTACAGTGCCTGCTTTAACTATGGACACACACACACACACACACACACACACACACACACACACACACACACACACACACACACACACACACACACACACACACACACACACACACACACACACACACACACACACACACACAAAGGAAAACACATTATGTCACATCAGTTGGCATTTGGTTGAGGTATTGAGTTCGCAACAAACATGATTCAGGCAAAAAAAAAAGAGTTTCAGAAATTGGAATGTTACTTGCACCAAAATTCATTGACAATGTTCGGCAGAAGTTTGGCTATAGAATATGCAAGCAGTCAATTTGAAACATTGTAATTAATTAATCTCAATTAATCGCATATCAATATTTATATAATATAAATATAATAATAATAAATCTTTATTTATACAGCACATTTCAAGAACAGAGTCGCAAAATGCTTAACAACAAAACCGTAAAAACGAGCATTAGACAAGAAAAACAACCTTAAAAATGAAACTGTCACAACAATGCAAAATAAAGGGTACAAATCAAGGATTAAAAGATGCTTCTAAAAGTGAGTCTTCAGAAGACATTTAAAGGTAGGGGAAGTGATTTGAAATTCATGGTGTAGTACCAGCCTGGTGCACTAGGGGCCCCCAACAGTAGCTACACTATGTGAACCTGCTGCTCGCTCCTGATTGGAGGAGAATTGGTGGTGACCTGGGGAACTTTTATTAGCTCCTCTGCTAACGTGGGGGAGGGGGAAACTCCATATGTGGTTTCCACACCTTATAATAGAGCATTTTAACAGAAAAAAAAATATTTTTTGGGTGCTATCTGACAAAAGTGAAATCACTTCCCCTACCTTTTAAATAAGGAACAGAGTCAGCAAGTCTGATCTCCAGTGGTAGATGATTCCACAGCAATTGGCGGGGACTAACTCTAATCCCAGAGATCCTAAATCCCATTATTTTGAACATGAGCTGGAAATCCACCATCAACAATAGTTGGCTGCCTTTTTTAAGCCCCGTGGCCACATGTTATGTTGAGGGTGAGGGTTAGAGACAGGGTTAGCAACTTCTGACCAATGGGAAGATGAAACAAAGGGAGGTCAGATCAATGGCAGGTTACCCTGACCAGCTTCTTCTCCCATTTCGTTCACTGCTATGATCAGTACGCCTGAAATCCATCCAGTGAAAAATTAGTTTTTTTTTTCTTAAATTGTGTTGTTGTTTCTGAAATTAATTAATCTCAATTAATAAGTTAAAGTCCCAGCCCTAATAAATATACATTTCCCAGTAACACAGGGGCTGCTACTACTACTTTTAGGCTGGATTGTATTAAAAAGTAACACACTAAGCATACCGGTAGGGTTCATCAGGGAATGTGTTGTTTATATGGCTTTGTTTTCAGTCAACTCATTTGAGTTGTCTTGTACCACAACAAACAAACTGTGGTTAAAATCTGAACATCCATCCATCCATCCATCCACAGCCAATCATGACCATCTGCCAAAAGAACAAGTCTGAGATAATTAAACTCCTTCACCTGGGCTAATGCCCCATTGACGGTAAGGGTTACATTAGACTAGAGTAAGTAACTAAAAGGGGAGATTGCATCCCTTGGCTCCCATTAAGTCGCTTTCATAGTTTGAAAAGCACTGTGAATGCAATGTTGTATTCATGCACTGAATGCATGTTATCAAACACGTTTCTGACAACAGAATACTGTGCTGTCAGTTATATGTACTATGTACAAATAGGGATGTAAATTGTCAATTAATGCATTCATGATTAATTGATGTTTTGATAAGGTTATTGACTGATTAACTGGTTAGTTGATATACGTTGTGATCTGAATCTGTGAATCTTCTGTCTAACAAAAAAATCTACATTTTGCTGATATATAGAAATAATACAATAGGCATAATATATTCCTTAGTCAAATAGGACATAGCAATGGCATTGTTGTATGTGCTCCACTGCCACACGCGCACAGACAGCATTACATTAACAGAAAACCACCCAATGACTGAACATAGCTCTGGTCCAGAGCTCCGGCGCAAAAAAAAAAAAAAAAAAAAAACGTTTTCCTGGTACATTCGGTGGGCAAGGTTTTGTGGCCCCATACCGGTAATACCGGATACCATGACATTCCTAGTAGGGCTGCAACTAGAGATGTCCCAATCCACTTTTTTCAATTCCGATCCGATGCCGATATCACAATTTCTGTGTTAACCGATACGATACCAAATTCCGGTGGCCAATACTGATACTTTTCTGGTACCGATACAGTATTGCTGATACCAATATCAACGATATGCGAAAAAAGGGCCGTTCCGATGTTTTTTTCCGATACTGATACAGTACCAGGTTATTTTCAATGAATCAGCCGAACATTCAAGTAACGATTGTTCGATGAATCCGATTATGGCGCTTGTTTAGCTATCACCTTAAAAATATGTTTTAACTTTTTAACATTTTTAGCATGATCGGCTAACAGCAGGTCCCACTCTTCCTAGAAATGATCAAAATTGTTGGGTGCACATATGCTTCCAGGTGGTCCCCAGGCTAAATGGTGGAAAGTTGGTTAACCAGATGTAACTCTTTGGGAGCGTAAAAATGAAACCAAATGGACCCTTGTGGGTCCATTTGGTTTAGTGTTTACACTCTCAAGAGTTAAAATATTCATCATGTGAATTAGCCCCAAGTCTACACAACTAGAGAATGTAGAAGATTAATGGTCATTTTGATCTGTATGTTTGACTGTTTTGTTTCCCAAATCCATCCTGGTATTGTGGACAAAAGCAAAATAAATATTTAGTTTTTGTGTTTGTGGGGCTAAAACGCTATCGTATACATCAGGGGTTTTCAACAGGTGGTCCGGGGACCACCAGTGGTCCTTGAGAAAGTTCTAGGTGGTCCCCAGGCTAAACTTCAGAAAACATCGTGTGTTACATTCTCTTCTCACATTTCTCCTCTCTTCACTCTGTCCCTCCGTGTTGATCTCTCCTCCGCACTCTCTCTCTCTCCTAATTACTCCAATGGCCCTCACCTGTGCCCAATCCACCCACTCAACAACCCATACACGCACGCGCACGCGCACACACACACACACACACACACACACACACACACACACACACACACACACACACACACACACACACACACACACACACACACACACACTTCCTACAAGTAAGTTAAAGGAACCCTTTACAATAAACAGGGAAAATAAAACATTTCCGATTAAAGGAACATTTCACTTTTTTCTTTTCTTTTCTCAAACAGTAAACATGAAAACAAAACTTGCATCCAAACACTATATACACTCGACCGGGTTACATATATAAAGGTTATACATTTTTCAATAATAATTTAAAAATGTTTACAAATGGCTTATCCATTAATAGTTTAGCACTTACTAATATGGAATAAATGATTTTTAGCCGTAGTTACAAATGTTATTCAAATAACAAATGCTATTCTTAAATGTTCTACCATGTTGGCATACATGTCTTAATAATTTACCAAGATACATGGATAGTTTATAAAGTATTAGTTCTTTATCCACTAATAGATTGTACATATTTTACAACTTAGCTACAAATTGTTTACAATTGTAGTTTCAAATTATTTATTAACAATTGCGCATGTATATAAATGGCTTATTCATGAGTTGTTTACTACTTACCCATAATTTACTAATAACTTATAAATGAGCTTTAAATATAGTTATAAATGTTTAGTTAAGCATTTTAGTAAACATTTACTAATATCAAGGTTTAAATGCTCTTAAATGCTCTATGTGGGTACTATATTTTTTTTAAATTATTCATGAACGTATATGAATGGCTTATAAATTATTATTCATCCACAAATATTTTGTGAATACTTTATAGCTTTAGTTACAAATTATTTATGAACAAATAAACATGTATATAAATGGCTTATTCATGAGTAATTTACTACTTACTCATATTTTACGAATATCTTATAAATTAGCTATAAATACAGTTATAAATGTTTAGTTAAACATTTATGGATGTTAATAAACAGTCTATTCATGTTTATTAATCATCTACAAACTGCTTATAAATGTTTATAAATGCTTTATAACGGGTCGTTATTGTAAAGTGTTACCGCAACATGTTTACATTGTTCCACATTCTGATGTGAGATCAACTACAAAACTCTGTAAACATGACCCCAGCATGACCCCATGACCCCAGCAATAATGTATACCAATTTGTGCGAGTTTTGGACAAAATTTGTGGGAATGGTAGCACAAGGTGTGTTTTGAGAGTGATCTGCTGATTGCCAAAACCTGAAACAGACTGTTATAGCAATACTAGTTAAAAGGCCGTTTTGAGATATGCGGGGAGGCATTTATTCCATGACCTAGTGGAAATGTGCATGCAAGGTTTCACAGTATCAGATTGGCCGTTCATGACTTTTTTTTCCCCATTTTTCTTAGGGGCCACACACTCTGTCTGACGGAGAGTAGACAATAATACATCGGATTGTTTCACGTTATCGAGCATATCAATGTACCTCTGGTGATAGTGGGTGGTTCCACAATTATTACATTTAATTGTGTAATAATTATAACTTTGCCTTGTCATAATCTTAAGGTAGTTAACTAAAATGTATCGTAAAAGCCCACGCATAGGATACTGGTCTGGATATGAATTGTGTGGACACTGGATGCTGTGGTAATGACTGTGTGTAAACATGGAAACAGCATGACACAACACACACTGCTACGCCAGCTGCCCTTGAGCAGACACACCGTTGAAATTCATAGGGGTTCCAAGAGCCAAGCCAGGCAAGAAATGACAAGACCTGAAGACCATGTACACACATGCAATCCTGGAAATACACATGTACGCACGCACGCACACACGCAGCCCTTTAAACCTGAAACCTGTACTCCTGGCATTGTAGATTAAAGACTTAAATTATCACTTGTTTATTAAAGCAGTTGCTCACATACACTGACAGCAGGGGGTTGAAGCATTTGAAACACAGTCGACGTACAAACTGCATAGTCTATTATAACACTGTAGTTGTAGCTTGTGAGAAAAAGACCGTCTTTGAAACACAGTCGACGTACAAACTGCATAGTCTATTACAACACTGTAGTTGTAGCTTGTGAGAAAAAGATCGTCCTCAAATTCCTCTCTGTCGGTAATGTGACTGACCAACTTGTTCAGAATGAGAGCCCTGGGGCTGCAGAGAAAATGAGAGAGAGCGAGACAAGAGAGAGAGAGACGAACTGTTTCTCCTACCTTGAGTGGCAAAGTTGACTGCCAGCAAGGTGGTCAGGACCTTGCCAAAATTATCCCCAGTGTACAAGCACTCTGGTTCAAACCCCTGGAAAATAAAAGCAAAACAAACTCAGAATCCAAATGCATTACCCCTGTCTCCCAGAAAACAAAAGACAATTAGCTCACCATTTACTATTTCTACTGATAGAAAAGTATTGTGTGCGCGCGCACACACGCACACACACGCACACACCCCTTGCTCACTGTGTCTCAAAGGCAGCTATCCTCTTTCAGCCTGTAGATAGGGTTTCACATTTTAAATAAAACATCTTAAATTTTGAGTTTGAGTAGTAAAGCATTACTCATGTGTTCTGAATGCCAGTGGTTCTCACAGTAGGGTCAGGGACCAGCAGAGGTCCTTGAGGGGGGTCTAAGGGGTCCCCATAAAAATGCAGAACAGTTTTTTACAGCCCTTATTTGTAAAGCATCACATTGCAAGGCGTTATGACGTGACCTTTTATATTTGTTATTTGTTTTAAGGATTTTCACAAAACCTCTCAATGTAACACACAACATCTTTAAATGTGGGTTCACTGTAAAATCCATATCCATAAATAAGCAAATGACTTTGAATGAATGAATGAATGAATGAATGAATGAATGAATGAATGAATGAATGAATGAATGAATGAAACCGCCATAAATCCTCACTGGCTGCAACAATTACTCTGACTTTTCATAATACTCTACCATAATATTACGAAGAGAATAACAAAGCCCTTTTTTCAAATTACCAAATTATCGATTAATAATGCATTTATTTCTGTATTAAAATTGCCTATCTACTTAAAAAAAACATCAATTATTTTCCCCCCAGAAACCATCAGGGCAACAGTTACAACACTTGCTAGGGGAGATTCATAATAATTATTGTATTATTAATTAATACATGTATTATTAATTAATGTAATGAATAATTAAATCCATCTGCCTCATGGTGGCGCTATGTCAGCACACTTTGTATTATTCCTTATAACTTTGGAACTGTAGGTTATCCTTCTTTTCACATAATGTATAAAATCTAGCTTTGATGCTACCAAATAATTGTAAAAAAAAAAAAGAAAAAGAAGAAGAAAAAAAAAAAAAAAAACATATGGGCATGTGTGTATGTAGTACACTTGGAATCATGGCCATTGGTCAGCATCAACCATCCCAAAATGTTACTACAATAATAAACTTGGATTGAAAAGAGCCACTACAGATGTTCCAGAATCTAAATCGTGGGCCAAGGGTTACAGCTGCAATGACTCACATAGTGTTGATACTGTACCTCACAGACTCTATAGTTATCTATAAAAAAACAGCACAGTTATATGCAGTATATTCCTGTATAATTTATACTATTATACTACTGCTGCTGCTGCTTCCCCTTTCCAGCACAGAAGTGAAAGCAGTATGACTGCTTTCTTTGTGCAGTCACATGACGACGGACAGGCACTATGTGCATAATTTGGCTGTGGCTAAAAGGAGAGGGGGAAAGAAAGTTTTCTAAACCATGATGATCACATCACTGACCAAAAGGATGGGCAGGGCTGAGTACAGGGCCGTAGCAGAAAAACCCTGGATGAAATCATTGACAGTGGCCTCTCCAAAAGCCTTCTTCTGCCCCACAAGCTACTGCACTACCCGCAAAAGGAAAGCATAATTATGGACTAGGGGACGGATGGTGGATAAACCTCCCAAACATTAACAGCCGGCCAGGCAGAACTACTGAACCACTTGAGCTGCAGCTGGCCAGCCTGGTTGACTCAATTAGCCATTTAGAGAAAGCAACTGATGTGATTCAAGAGACCCAAAAAAGTTTATTTATAATGCTTGCGGAGTCAGAGAAACGTCCAGTACAGGAGCCACTGGCAGGCATGTTGGTACAAAGAACAGAACTGAATTTAGCAACTCGTAATTTGCGGAGTAAAGCTACACAACATGTCTTTATCAAAACTGTGGTGATGTGTGGAAGCAGCAACAAAGATAAGTCTAACAAGTTATAAAATGTGCCCAAAATGAGTGCAAAAGAATGGAGCAAATAATCTCTCTAAGCTATGGGCTATTGTGAAAACAGAGGCACTAGTCATACAGACCAACAGTTCCCTTTCTGTCTGTGGAGGGGGGGGGGGGGTTGACTGACAGCATGCCTGTTTATGAAGACTAGCCTACACCACATGGAGGTGTGACACACAACCATATGTCACTAGTGAACGGGGAGGGGTATGGCTGCCCTGATCACAACATAGGCAATAGTAGTGTTTAAGTAAACTTAACAGATCGTCGTGTTAAGCATATAATACGTATGGGTAATCTCTGCATATGAAGGTCGAGCTCATGACATGTCAAAAGTCAAGATCAATACACGACTCTATCATGATGGAATAGAAGTCATAACAGGAGGCTCGTCGTTTTTTTTTTACGAGTTGTTGTTACAACTTACCTCTACTTTCAAGGACGTGCATCCTCGTAAAAACTCTTTTATATTGGCAATGCAGTCGGCTTCGGCTCTCGGCTCCTGACAGTACTGGACACACACACACACACACACACACACACACACACACACACACACACACACACACACACACACACACACACACACACACACACACACACACACACACACACACACACACACACACACACACACACACACAAAACGAAATAAATAACGCTCGGGAGCTTTGCTTACTATGTCAGATGGTCATCTTACAGAAAATGTTCATCAAGCGCTCTCCGGACCATGCCGAAGCTATTTCAGTATTAACACAGGAAATTAAGTTAGAATGGTATCGTTCCGAGCGTTCGTTGTAATCTACAGTTTACCAAGTAAGTGTGGATTCCTCCTGCGTCTTCTCCATTGCATGCATTAGACCGCTAACAGAAGGGGGCGGTCGCACCGAGAAGACTGGCTTTCAGCTATGATAAAGAAAGAGGATAGTGCACGGGGGCGTGGCGCAGGCTGTTGCCGGAGGTTTGCACATGCTCAGTGTAAACAGGAACTGCTATGGTGGAACCAAAGATACTCTATTTATAAAGACTACAAATGGTCTCCTAAGTAGTAATGCTTTCTCTCAGAGCCCCCTATCTGTCGTATGTGAAACTGCAGATTACAAAGAGACTCTTCCTGACTCCTAACAAATCTTGCGAGAGTTGGGCGGTGGGATAAAGAATAATTTATAACAAAGTGAAATTTCTTCTGTTCTGTTTAGCTAATAGAAGCCATTTTACTATGAATATGTTGTAAATATTATATGCCTTTTGATTTGATTGGCCTCTTGGGTTCTTGGGTTCCACCCAAGAGGCCAATGACCAAGAGGGTCGTACTTACGTTGCTTCCTGACTCTAGAAGGAGGGGGCGGGTACAATATTAGGAGACGGGAAGTATGTTGGAGTCTATTCATTTCCAATGGTAGAATGAACGTGAACACAACTTATGATCCATTCCTTAACTCCATGGACACTGAACTAAATACTGGACCCGATCATCAAAAGGCATATAATATTTACAACATATTCATAGTAAAATGGCTTCTTTCTTGCAAACAAACATGATTTATGAACAACTGCGACCAATGTCATATAATCGGTTCAGGAATATAAAAGAAAACAGGTCACAGACTGTTGTCTGAGTGGGTGTTTTTCGAATTGCAAACTATTTCGTTTTATTAAGCTATCTAAAGAGCACAAAATGAGTCTGCCTGGGCTGCCTAGCCTCTCATTGCGAGAACTGCCCCTCATTGCAATAGCACCCAGCTGCAGTCTCGCAGACAGTGACGTCACGTTCAGAACGATCAGACGCATATTTTCTGCTCTTTGGATAGCTATATAACATTACACAGTGTACACATCGAAAAGCAACACAACAGACCACAATGTCTTATGTGTATTCTGTTATTTTCCAGAAGTGCTTAACTTACAATGGTATCAGTCGTTCAGAAATATTTTTTGTTTGTCCCTGTCCACTCCACCGCTCTCATTGACTTCAATGTATTCCCCGCGGTTTCAAGCTGCAGCTTGCCACCCAGCGTGATGAATCTGACGATTCCATTGGCCAGGTAGAGAAAATGACGTTGGGTTCTCTTCCTCTTACTTTCCTTGGTGCTTCAAAACGCCACTGAGCAACTTGTATTGAAATGGACGACAACGGGGCGGGGCTATCGCTCCAGTCCGCTCTCTATATTTATAACTCTATGGTTCCAGCAGAGGCGCTAGATAGACATCCCATAACTTGTGATGTAAATAATGAGATCCAGAGTAGTTGTGAATTAAATAGCATCACTCTTCCCTTTTTATATAATCCATTCACTGTTTGAATGAACAATAGCCTATCCATGTTTATTTGTCATTTCACAAAAATAAAAGTTGACACATGTACTGTCTGTAATTAAAGCAAGGATAACAGGAAAAGTCTACAAAAGAACAATGTACAAAACATTTCCATTCAGTAAATGTAAGTTATTTGCCCTTGTCTTTCAGTCTGCTATAAACAGTTTTTTTCCTCCACACAGTAGTTAAATTGACATAATATTTAACTAAAGACAGAAGCATTGTAGTATTCTCTTTTTATATTATTTTTTATTATTTCAGTTCAGGGTCAGTAACTCTAGCGCCTCTGCTGGTACATTCAATCATAGCAGTTCCTGTTTTCACTGCGCATGTGCAAACCTCCGGCACCAGCCTGCGCCACGCCCCCGTGCACTATCCTCTTTCTTTATCATAGGCTTTCAGGAGGAAGTGACGAGGAATCCGTAAAGTCCAACTGTTATGATAGGCCAGACCCCATAGCCCGAAAGGACGTGTCACACTAGAGCCATCTAGTAGAAGAGTTGCGATATTGAGGGGTCAGAAACCGAGCGCTCGAGCGCTGTTCACGCAGCCTGGAGTTTGAAATACTGTGATATAAATAGGTTTTCAATCTAATGAGTTCCAGGACTCATGGCACTCAAATGGCATGTTTTGCGGCCAATCTACTCGCATTTGTTTACACAATGGTGGTCTTCTATGGCGGATTTTTTTTAGTGTAGGCTACATCATGCACAGTAGCCTACAGTAATGCATCCATAGAGGATGCAGTAGTACTGCAGTGCAATTTATAGGTGTCTATAAATTGCATTTTTGGATGCAGGCAATCAACATTACTGAAATAATTTGTTTTCGACGAGGACAGCATGAGTAAGAGCTATTTTATGTGTGCAACATCTCAAGTCTGTGGAAATGTTAGTCTATGTAAAGCAGTGGCCATTGGGTTGGCCACATGAAGTTAACGGAGTTTGCGTAACTCTCTGTCTACATTTAGGCTCTCGGTCACACTTGTCATTGGTTCGTTGCTTGGTTGGTAGGCAACCGTTGACGCGGAGAGATGTGCAAGTTTGACATTACCTGCAAAAATGTTTTTAAGGCTGCCTGCAAGTAATGTGAGCAGGTCAACGCCGCGGTGTCAATTTATGTTTGGTTTGTAGCCTACTTTGGCAGAATTTATTCTACAAAGACTAACAATTTATTTTAGACCAATAGTATTACATCATGTAACTTCCTTTGCGTGAATAAAAAAGGTCAATAACGTTAGATGTTTCTTGTTTTTCTATTTGCCTAGTAGCCTCGGACATTTCTCTGACTGTAATGATGTGACTGTAGCTGATGTGCAGCGTCTGGGCGAATGAATTGAAAAAATGTCAAACTTGACGGTGACTCGAATGTGTTGGAAGTTAAACCAGGTTGGGACAACACAACAAGGAGGATGGTTGAAAGACACTGACGGGTGTATTCCCATGGAAACCAGAGGCACAAGCTGCCTCACATGACATATAGAATGTCTCTATTCATCATTCATGTAAGATACCTAAATAAACAAGGCATGTTACTGATGGGGCAAGAGGATCACAGACATACTGCATCTGTCTATGGATAGGATGCTTCTCAATGAGACAGTGAGTGCCGTATTGCCTGGCAACCAGCTAGCAAATCAACAGTGCGGGTGTCCTCCTGGTCTATAGAATCTATTCTAGACCATGAGTTATTTATCACACAACTTCTGTTCTGAGCGAATGTGCCTGCAAACTCGATGTTAAGAAAAGAAATAACAAATAAATCCATCTCTTATAGCTAAAGTTGCCTCAAAACGAAACGGTGTATGTGAATATTACCGGGAAGCTTTATTTAATTCTACTCGTAACCAACTAAAACAAACCAAGCGAATGTGCGAAAAAATTTCCTCTAGTTGGGGACGTTGTGTTGCTGTTCACATATCTCACATGTCAAGAATGCGGAACATTTTATTAGCTCCAGAGTACAGGAAACATCTTACCGATACAAGTATTTATAGTTACATTTCACCGTGTGCAGCTGCACATTACTTCTACTCCTTGTTCTCACACACATATGCCATAATTACATTGAGTCATTATGAAACGTAGGCCTGTTAATGTGCAGTTGATTTAAAAAAAAGTTGGCATCTTTTCACTCCACGTCGGACGTCCCCTACGAACGGGCGTCGATACTAACGATGTTCATGTTTAATTCGCTCCCCCCTACCCAATGCTAACTTTCACTAACATCGAGCCACTTACCTTTGGGACAAACCCAGGTACGAGCCGCTCCATAAGCTTGCACAACACGACCCCATCCTTGAGGGAGGTTTTCAAGAAGTCCTCCGGATCGGCTATGTTCTTTTTAGGCGAACCGAGTACTCCTAGTGATATCAACCACGTTACGGTCTGCTCCTCTGGATTCATTGCACCTAAGTGATTATTCTCATTTCCTAAATATTCATTTCAAAACAGTTTACAGCAGACCGATGGCCTTGTTCCGTGTCAACATGCAACTCACATCTTCTTCTTCTTCTTCTTCTTTTGTTTTACGGCAGTTGGCAACCAATTTATGGTGCATTACCGCCACCTAGTGATCCATTCCAGGATCACTTCCATTAATCCTTTTCCCCCCACTCACACACATACACTCTCTCTCTCACACACACACCCTCCTACTTAACCTATATCCTACTAAACAGACCTGTTTCCTTTAAAAATACCAGTAGAATCTTAACTAATCTCCTATCTACCATTGATAATAAAATCTCAAACGACATCTCCTGGACACCTATGCTCCTAATCTGACTCCTCATCCTCTCCCTCTCTATACTATATGCCCTACACTTCATTATTACATGTTCAACAGTTTCTGTCTCCTGACATTCCTCACATAAACCTGACTGGTGCTTCCCTATAACATTCAATGAATTATTCAACCCGCTGTGCCCTAACCTTAACCTAACTAACACTATCTCTTCCCTTCTCTGTCCATTACCTAATCTTTTAACTTGAACACTTTTTTGCACCCTATATAAATGCCTCCCTTTCTCCTCCCTATCCCATAATTCTTGCCACTTTCCATTTACCTTCTCCCAAATTAAACACTTAACTTCCGCCTTACTAATACTAACCTGCATTTCCACCTCCTCTTTCACCAATGCCTTCTTAGCCAACCCATCTGCTCTCTCGTTCCCCATCACCCCAACATGTGCTGGAACCCAAAGGAATTTAATTTGGCCACCTTTTTGGACTATTGCAGTGATTACCTGCAGAACATTAAACAACAAACCTTGACGACAATTCGAATAGAAGGATCTCAGACTT
Organism: Benthosema pterotum; assembly: GCA_039105355.1. Classification (NCBI taxonomy): domain Eukaryota; kingdom Metazoa; phylum Chordata; class Actinopteri; order Myctophiformes; family Myctophidae; genus Benthosema; species Benthosema pterotum. The sequence goes on along the minus strand of CM076983.1, from coordinate 47,109,453 downwards.
GCCAGAACAGCCGCAGAGTCAGTACAGATAACAACTCTATCTAATCCAACTGTTTCCACCCATTTTAATGCTACCAACACCCCCACCATCTCCACTGTATACACCCCCAACCTATCCGAGGTCCTCCTATTAATCCCTATCCCCCTTGATGGAACTGCCACCCCAAACCCTGTCACTCCTGACTCCGGTTGCTTAGAACCATCCGTGTAAACATGAACAAAGTCACTATACTTATTCCCCAAATGCTGGTTACATACACTTACCAAATCGATATCTCCTTTCTCCCTCCTCTTTACATCCCGCAGAAACCAGTCTACCTCAGGCCACACCATTCTCCAAGGTGGCAACTCAGGGTAGACCACTGTCGGACATATCTTCAATTCAGTCAGACCAAACTCTTCTGCTCTTTTAGTCCCTACACAACCAAAATGATCTCTCCCGCTTTTCCCATACTCCCAGCACTCCTGCAATATCCCTTTTGCTGGGTGTGAATCACCTTGACCTTGCACATGAACCCAATAATTCAACAACAGCTGATTACGCCTAAGTCCCAAAGGCAATTCCCCCATTTCTACCAGAAGAGCAGACACAGGTGATGACTTAAACGCCCCGCTACAAACTCTAAGAGCCTGGGCTTGAATAACATCTAGCTTTTTCAACAAAGAAGCGGCTGCAGATCCATATGCTATACTTCCATACTCAATCACTGATCTTACCATGGCCACATAGACAGTCTTCAAAGACGAACAACTAGCCCCCACTCCCTGCCAGATAGACACCTCATTACATTAACTACTTTTTTACACTTATCCACTATTCTTTGAATATGGTTTGCCCAAGTTAACCAGGGGTCAAAAACAACCCCCAAATACTTAAAGGATCGAGCTCTTTCCAACTCCTCCCCATACATCCTTAATGACATTCCTTCCACATTTCTTTTCCTAGTAAAAAACACTGTCTGTGTTTTTTCCACTGAAAATCTACACCCCCAGTCAAACCCCCACTCTGTCACCTCATTTATTGCTGCCTGCACTTTCCCTACTATATATCTCAAATTCCTACCTCTTTTCCATAATGCTCCATCATCTGCAAACAGCGACCTACCTATATCAACTGGGAGCTTCGAAAACACATCATTAATCATAACAATATACAATAATGGACTGATTACACTTCCTTGAGGAGTACCATTCTCCACCAAGTACTTACCCGACATTTCATTCCCAATTCTTACTCGCAATTTCCTCTCACACAAGAAATTCTTTATCCAATTAAAAGCCCTCCCACCAACTCCCATTTTGTACAACTTAATTAACAAACCTTCTTCCCACATCATATCATATGCCTTTTCAATATCAAAAAACACCACTACCACTGACTCTTTATTCACCTGAGCTTTCCTAATTTCATTTTCAAGCCTCAACACCGCGTCCATCGTGTTTCTACCTTTCCTAAAACCACTCTGGCAACTTGCCAACAAACCTCTTTTCTCAAGATCAAATGAAACCCTATCCGTAACCATCCTCTCCATAATTTTACATAGGTTAGAGGTCAGTGCTATCGGCCTATAACTACCCGGTCTGCAAGGATCCTTACCTGGCTTCCGAATTGGGACCACTACTGCTTCCTTCCACACATATGGCAACCTCCCCTCCTCCCACACTCGATTATATAACGCCAACAATTTACACAAACCACCTTCCCCTAAATGCTTTAGCATTAAATAACTCACCTGGTCTTCCCCTGGAGCTGAGGATTTAGCTCTTTTAATCGCTCTTACCAGTTCAGCCATGGTGAACCTATCATCCATCATTACCCCTTCACTCACCTTTCTATCCAACACCCCTGGATACCGACTCATATTAATTTCTCTCCTCCTTTTCCCTTCTTCCGACAAATTATCCACACTGTGGACTCTAGCAAAAGCTCTTGCCATCACCTCAGCCTTATCTCTGTCACTCACTGCTGAATCATCCCCTTGTGTTAACACTGGGTAATTCCAGTCCCTTTTATCCCCACCCATCTTTCTAATCATCCCCCACACTTCTCCCACTGGAGTAGTTCTCCCTATATCATTACAAAATTTCCTCCAACTTAACCTCTTAGCTTGCCTGACCTCCCTTCTCACCTTAGCCTGCGCCCTTTTGTATTCTATCAGACTATCCAAAGTATGAAGTCTCTTAACCATCCTAAAAGCTTTATTACAGGTTTTAACTGCCTTGGAACACTCCTCTGTCCACCACGGAACTAACTTCCTATCTCTCCTCCTTTTGCTCCTCGGAATAGCCTGATTAGCTGCTGCAATAATTGCCGATGTTAGTACATTGTTAACCGTATCCACATCTCTAGTCACCTCAATCGACCCCACAAATTCCTCACTGACCTCCTTAAACTTATCCCAGTTAGCTTTCCCATACACCCACTTCTGAATCCCAGCACCACTATTACTAACCACTTTTCCCCCCACTGAGCACAGTATTACATAGTGGTCACTTCCTAATGATGTACCAGACAACACCTCCCAACTACTAATACCCGCCAAACTCGCTGAAACTAACGTCAAATCTAACACAGATTCATTGCCCGTTCTAATATCTAACCTAGTCCCCCTCCCATCATTTAAACACACCAAGTCCCTTTCCTCCATTAGCTCTTCCAATATCTTACCATTTGAATCTGTGTGAGTCCCTCCCCACAATGAATTATGGGCATTAAAATCACCACACCAGATTACTTTTCGCCTATCCATACCCTTAACCCCTACCAATCTCTCTATGACTAACCTTTTACAGGGGTTATAGTAATTCACTACAATAACCCCTTCCCCTCCCTCCCACACTTCCACCACTATATACTCCTGCTCTAAACCCTTCTCTATCACCCTATATGCAATCTCTTGCTTAACAAAGATTGCACATCCCCCCCCTGATCCCTCATCTTCAGTCCTATCTCTTCGAATTACTACATACCCATAAACGACAAAATCTAACACCGACTTCAAATACGTTTCTTGTATGCAAACCACATCAGGCTTGTCCCTCAGTTCCCTTAAATAGTACTTGAATTCTTGCCCATTAGCAATCATGCTTCTAGCATTCCACTGCAGGAGCAACATCAAGAGGATCAAGTTTTCTTGCAGACCCCTGACTGCTACTCTGACCAGAAAGCTCAGCTTCTACCTCCTCCCACTTCAACCCCACCATACCCAAATATTTTACTGCTGCATCTACTATAATCTGAATACTTGTAGTCCTAGATTTGGTTTCCCTTGTAAAATTAATCACCGCCACCATAAAAAACACCAACCGTTTTTTCTCAATCCACATTTTATCTTTATCAGGATACTCAGTCCTGGGTACATCCCTCTGAGCATTCCTGGTCACACCCCCACCCACACTCCCAGCAGAGCTGAAAGCTCCCTGAGACCCACTGGCTCCCCTCTGACGGACCACCTTCACCGCATCCGCATAAGACAAATTGTCCAAGACTTTTATCCTCTGCACCTCCATTTCCCTTTTCATGGTTTCACAGCCACCAAAAGTGACACTGTGCGAACCTCCACAACTGCAACACTTCAACTTTGTACCAGCTGTACAGTCATCAAACTCATGGTCCCCTGAACAACGTGGACACCTCCTCTTATCCTTACAGAACTTGGCAATGTGACCAAACGACTGACACTTAAAGCACCTCATAGGCTTGGGGATATATGCTCTCACATAAAAACACATGAATCCTAAAAATACTCGATCCGGTAGCTTATCACCATCAAACTCCAACAACACAGTTTCACTTGCTTTCCTGTCTGGACCCTTCGTCATCCTCTTAATACTTAGAATGTCTATCCCCCTTGCATCCAGATTTTCCTCCAGCTCCTGCTCACCAACCTCCAAGGCAACACCCGTAATAACCCCTTTGCATCGCTTTGCCCTCTGCTCCCCAACTTGAACCACCCTCACTACTCTATTTTTCCCGATCATTGTTAGCTGTTTAGCCAGAGCCATCTGAATCTCATCTGAGCATCCTATAAGCAAGTTGCCGTCTCTTAGCACCCTTGCAAATTTTACCTCCCCACATTTCCCTGTCAATTCCTTTGTGAGCAGCAAAGGGTTCATTTTCCCCACCCCTCCCTCCTCAGCAAACCTTACCACTAAATTAATCACTTTCTCAGATTCCTCTTCCCCACTTGACTCACACTGACTCATCATATCATCAGTGACATTGCTGTTTGAACTTATTGTCCTGGCTCTTTTAGGCGTCTTAGCCTGTTCCTGAGACTCCTTCCCCCCATCTTCCTCCCTCCTCCCTCCATCCTTCCCCTTAATCCCCCCTTTCCTCGCCCCCTTGCCTTTGCTTCTAGCCATCTCTTAAGCAGTATCACTTAAAAGGGAAAGAAAGAAAATTACAAAACAAAATTAACGGGCACCTTTCCGGGACCTATAATAGGTCGTCGGTCGGGACCCTAGTCCCACTAAAGTGCCCACTAATCACTACTCTAGACTTGAATTCACACACCACACAATCACACAAATTAAATTCCAAAGTTCAAATGGCCCGCTGCAATTTGGGATCTTAGCTTCACAAACGCTGACTCATCCGCGATCAACAGTCTGCTGCTCCGCCACTGACATGAGCCGACAACAACCACGCGACACCGTAGTACTCTTGACAGGGTGTTCTGCAACTCACATCCGCACTTCTGCAAAAAAAAAAAAAAAAAAAAAAAAAAAACACGGCGCGGTTCTTCTAGACGAGACAAGGATGATCACCCCTACTGGCTACCAAGCACCTAACAATATGATACTTTTTAGACAAATAAGTCTCCATGCCAAGAACACGACTTTTAGACGAGTATTAAATCATGTTTCATCATACCAATTCAGACATTCGCTCCACAGCACTTACTCCAGTGTAAATGGGTATTCGAGACGGTGGCATCCACCCGTTTGAAGTAGAATATCCACTCACTCATGCAATTTAGATATTTTAGATACTGGCAGTACTGTAGTGTACTGCCAGTATCTAAAATATCTAAATTGCATGGCCCTAGATCAGTGGTTTTCGACCTTTTTGACACCAGGGTCCACCATTTGAGCCACGGAAAAGCCACCTAAAACTGAAGATTTATTTTTGCCTTTGTCCACAATTCTAGGCTGGATTTTGGAAACAACAGGCAAACATGCAGATCAAGATTGCCATTAATCTTCTACACTTGGGATAATTCAGATGATTAATATTTTAACTCTTTAAGAGTATAAACATTAAACCAAATGTACCTACATGGTTTCATATTTACTCTCAGAGTTACATCTGGTTAACCAACTGTCCATCATTTAATCTGGGGACCACCTGGAATCCTCTCAAGGACCACTGATTGAAAACCCCTGCCCTAGATTGTCATTTCATTTTAGAGCAGGTTATCAGATATATACTGTATGACTGGATTCATACATTCAAATCTAAATCGCCTTAAAACACAAAGTAGGTACATTGATTTGAATGATGTGATAACTGGCTTTAGAGACAGGTTTCTGAAAGATAATCCTTCGGAGACAGACCGAGTAGGGGAAGAAACAGTACTATCATGTACCTACATCACTGTGGTTTTCATTCCCAGCTCATTTTTATTACTGATTTAGTGTCCATATTGTATAACTGTTTATAATCTAGATTAACTATCCAGAAATGTATAGTATTTTTGATCTTATCTTGAAGCATATAGTGTCGCCATCAACAATGTACAGTACATACAGTACACACTTTTTTTACTCAACAGTTAAATGTCTTTCATCAACAGCCAATTAAACGTATACATAACACAACTTGTGCACTACTTGCGCAAGGATTGAATCACTGACTTAAAGACCACTTACCCACCTTTCAACCTGTCTTCATATAATCGGTCCACACCTGTTTGCGTAACAACCCCTTTCTAAATGGCTAAATGAGCCATTGTGCCATATTTAAGCACACGGCTCACTCTTCATGCTCATTATTGGACTCATCTCTATTCCTGCAGCTGTCAGTTATAAAATGTATAATTCAGTGGGTGATGTTATATCTGAATATATTATCAATATAATATAAATAAATGAGTACAGCTTCTCTCAACGGTTGCTTGATGTTAATGTTACCCACAAGTGAGACTAAGAGAGACTTACATAAGCTGAGCTTTCATTTTGGATCAGATATCCATAATTTCTTTCTCAAAAAGTTAAACTCACTTCGCTTTCAAAGTTTTTTTCAAAGTTATTTTTTTCACCCCGGGCTAAAAGTAACAGGAGTTACTTGCGCAAGCAGAGGGCAAGTACGGCGATCAGTACGCGGATGGTAGTCGGCCGTTGGTCGGTTAAACATGGCTGGTTAGTTGATGATGTAATGGTGATGTTTGCACACACACTCCATGGATGCAAAAACTCTCTGCCCCACATTTCCTAGAGTGGGCTATTATAGCGCCACCGGGAGGCAGCTCTTAATTGCACTTTTACCTAAATGCACCCATCTGCATGAAACTTTGCATGTACAATCCCCAGAGGATGAACCTTTGTACTTTTATAGCACCACCAAGAGGCCGATGTTTGTAAAACATATTATTTCATTACTTATCCAGGTTGTATCGCAAAATCCAGCCTGTGATCAAGACAGACCTATCCCATATTATATTCACATGTAATTTCTGTGATTTTTAACGCACTTTCCTACTACCTGTAGGTGGACAAATGTAACCACACCCCTTTCACATGAGCATGTTATAGCACCACCAACATTTTTTGGAAAAAAGGCATAGTAGAAAAAATGCACCCTTTTCACAGGGTGAAAAGGGTGCCTATAGCGCCACCAGGAGGCCACAGTCTAACCCGATGGAGTGCCCAGAAGGGCACTTTTTCTAGTTCCCTTCTTTCCTGTCACAAACACCTGCACTTCCGCTCATGTACAAACGCACACACACGCACGCACGCACACACACACACACACACACACACACACACGCGCGCGCACGCACACATACACACACACACACACACACACAGGCACGCACGCACGCACACACTCAAACACTCACGCACTGTGCGCTTCTTCCTCCATTTGTTAACCGCAGAATAATAAATGGAGGCTCTTCTTCCAGAGGCCTTTGATCAGCCGAGGGTAGAGAGGCAAAGATAGCGCAAACACATCTGTCTGTCTGCCGAAATGAGGACAGCGGTCTCTTGTCGCACCGCGAGTGTCAGAGCAGAAGAAAACAGCTGACGGGAGTTGAGGATTGGAACATGCAGGCAGGGGTGTGTGTGGTGGGGAAGGGGATGCCAGCCCCGCTACACACGTCGATAAGGAGTAAAATTGCGTCGGCAAAGTGAAGTTTGCCGCGGCCTTCAGAACAACGCTCCTCATCAGTTCTGGTGCTCCCCAAATGGGATTTTAGCCCCCTAATCCTGCTCCATTTACAAGGTATCGGATTTGCTACACGAATCCCCGTCAATTGGGTGTCGAAACACTGCCACAAACAATGGGAGGTAATTTGCTTGGGCTGAGCTAGCCTCGACACCCAGGCTTTCATTTTCGTCCGCCTTGCGCGAAAACGGAAAGCCTGGACTAACGCGCGTTGGAAAGTGGCCTTGAGGGGCGTGTCAACCTTCCGGGGTGGGCGTCGCTCTAAATGATGTGACGTAGAACAGCAGTGGACGGGAGGGGGAGGGGCCGGAGATGACGACACGTTTGTGAGATCAAATCAGAGCGCAGCACTTCCGCCGTGGGTATCCCACGACACCCCCGCCCCCAAGGCCAAAATCATTGAGGGCTAGACCAGGCTAGGGCTGAGCCAGAGAAAGAGAGATGTGGGGTGGGGGTGGGGACGGTGGCAGTGGTGGTGGAGGGGGTTGGTGTACATAGGAAAAGGGACGTGGAGTCATTTAGAGTGAGTTCAATGAAAACTGCTGTATTCCGTAAAATACAAACCTCACCATTCACGAGAACATCGCTCTCCAGCCCAAAGAATAGTCATCAAACAATGGCATCTGGGACCCATACTATATACGGTATAATTAATTGCGACAATATAGGTTGCATTTACAATGAAAACCTGCATGTCCGTGTGTTAGTCACAACTTCATTTGGACACGCTGCATGACATCACACCATCATGATGATGCCTCGTGACATGATGCCACCATTATGGTCACACAACATGACATGGCATGTACAGTCACATGGTACCATTATAACCATACCCAGATATGAAGTTCACGGCACTAGCCTCAACTACGAGAGACAGCAATATCATTTCCGGACTGCGACCGTTGGACACCATAAATCATTTGCGACCGTTGGGCAAACAGTGTGATCGTTACTCGGCTCTTGGCTGTTTTACTATCAGCCGTCGACGCGGTCGGAAGGTGATTTCGCTCCTCCTGTCATCTAATCTTGGATAACCATATATGGAGAGGACTGGATCATCCTAGATCTGCATTACATGGAGCCGAGCCACTCTTGTTGATCTAACTTATGAAATACTAGACCATTTAGAAGATCTAAATATAAATCTAATATAAACAAATACAAGATACAGAGTACAAAGTACAAATCAATTCTAAAAACAACCATGATGACTTGAGCTATATATCAAGTTATAGAACATTTTTAACATGTTCTATGAAAATGTTACTGCTAACTCTGCAGAGTTGTACAATCTATTTGGCTATACAATTTGGGCTGCTATAAGGAAGACAAATGACCTAAATTACCCACAATCGCACACTCACTATTGGGAGATCAACCTTGGCAAATGCATGTTATTGACATTGGAGCGGGCAAAATCAACTGGGTGCGGGACAGCACCGGAAAATATGGGGATTTAGCATTTATCATGTTAATTAAGGGAAAATTAGGACAGGGATAGGGGGAGAGGGTGACAGAGAAGAGAGAGAGAGAGAGAGAGAGAGAGAGAGAGAGAGAGAGAGAGAGAGAGAGAGAGAGAGAGGTGCTTCATTGTTCTTGTTCTTTGGCACTGAATGATTTAGTGATGCCAGGTTAGCACAGCTTGCTGAATTTAAAGCAAACTAAGAGTGAGTGATAGGGAAGAACAAAAGACGTCTGAATGGAGCAGAGCAGACAGAGAGTTGAGTTGGAGGCAGCGATGGCGGTGGTATGGTTGGTCCCCTACTGTTTGTTTTTGGTTCATTAGCTGATGAACTCCATCCTGCTCTAAGCAGCCATGCTGAACAATCCAATAAGTTCCAGCTTCAAGAGACAAGCTCTACTTTGTTGCTGCCGTGATCCCAATCGTGCATTAAAATAGAGGCAGTTTACACATCAATGCATGCTTCTGTTCCCTCATATGTTCTCTTCCTTTGTGTGTCAGCGGCGCCGCACAACGCCTTCTTCACCAGCAGGCGGAGAACACCTGTGCACTGTGCACACAGTGACCAGACAGAAGGGCTGTCCTCAAGGATACAACATTGATGACAGTAATACTATGTCCCAGACCCAGAGACTACTGAAGCTTAAGAGTTTATGGTCAACTTCACACCAGGCGTATGCTGTAGGATTAAATGAGCATCCTTGCAGTTATTGATATCAAACAATCATTGAAAATCAATAGTTTCAATAGTCAATAGATAATGAATAGATAATTTATCTAGTCTACAGACAGGTGCTATTTGAGTATGTGTATATAGTAGTTTAAGCTGCAAAATACATCATTGGCAAAGCAATAATAGAACATTTGGGCTCCAGCTGTTGGCTCTGGAAATTGCATCATGCGTAATTTAACAGGTGACAAGCAACCCATTTCAAAAACCTATATTTGGCAGAGAAAGTGTGGGAGGTACAATGAAACGTTGCCAAAAGCCCAGCATGTAAGTGCCATGGAAGATGAAAGTAAGCCCTCAGAAGAACACAAACAGTGCCGGATCAGCTTATTGTATGCCCGCCCTCGTTGCCGGGGCAAGCCAACGTGAACATGCAACTTGTCAGAAGGAACGGTGATAAAGCATACCTGAAGTAGCTTCCATCTGCTGTTGAGATGCTCCAGGGAGCGGGCGTTCTCCATGGACAAGTGTACGTCCGAGATGGCCAGCTGGTGGGCCAGGTCGTTGATGTGCCTCATGCCTTCTTTCACCTGGGTCAGCTCCTCCTTAAACAACTGGAGAGAGAGAGAGAGAGAGAGAGAGAGAGAGAGAGAGAGAGAGAGAGACAAAAAATTGGACAATTTTGGACAAAGAGGGAGAGGTTCAAGGTTGTACTTAAGTGTTACTTCTTGTGTACAGGTACAAAACTGTACACAAAACTTATTTGTGTTTGGCTTCCTTCATACAATGCAGCAGCATAGGTAACATCAATCAATCACAGCAAGCACCGCAAACTAGAGAATTAGCTAACAGCAAGTTTAACGAAAGAGCTAAATGAGCTTGTTTTCCCTGTAGTAGCAAAGTTAGGTAATGCTCATGTTCCATATCAATAAAAAGTTTAGAAATGTGCGATTTCATACAACACAATTTGTCTGGAAAGTTTGAGCATATAGTGCAAAGAGCAAGGAGAATGGAGGTGGAAAGAGGGAGTATTAGAACAGGAAAGAGACAACGATTAGGGCTGACAGAAAAACTAGTCAACGAGGCAGATAAGTCCACATGCATTGATTTCTTGCAAATCTACACAGCCGGTCATCCATTGATGACTGGCAGAGTCCTGTAGGAGACTCAAATAGTGTCCACCGGAGACTCAATGGAGACTAATTGATTTGCCCCTCATCAAATTATTGGCTTAGGAATGCGACAAAATCAAAATGATTCAAGGCTTTATGGGTTGTGTTGATTGGAAAAGAAGTAATTTTATAGGTAAACCGTGCATTTAAAAATCCCTTAAATTGTCATATTAGTGAAGCATCATAATTAGCTTCATAAAACCGTTGATGTGTCCAGGCTTGAGTTGTGTCGGTCAGTTTGTTGTTAGCTTGTCATGGTAGCATTGTACCGCCAGGAAATTCCATATCGCTAAAGAATCGAGATGCCCTCAGTGCTGAGGTTCACATCCCTAGTGTGTGAGTGCATGCACGTGTGTGTGCCTGTGCGTTCGCGCATGTGTGTGTGCCCTTGCAAGTGCGTACATGCAGCAGTCCTGGACAGCCAGCACAGCATGTGCTCATCGTGACTCCTGACATCTGTCCAAACCCTGATGATGATTTTGCGTGAAGTGCCCTCACTTCTAATGAGCGGCGCTGCTCAATTATCGCCATGCACCAGAGTCATCCAAACATACGCGTGACACGGCGTGGCACTCCCAGTGACGACTACACAAATCACCCACTGTTTGTTCCATGACATCAAACCAACCGATGACTCGGAAGCCCTGCCACATCTCCACGCCGAGGGAATGCCAGAACATTCCGTCGTCACCAACTGCCACATCCGTGCTCCTCCGTGCGTCTGCGAGCACATATCATCCAAACGCAGTGCAGCGTGCAGTTCAAAAACACATCTCCGGTTCTCTTTGAGGCAGGCTTATACTCAGAGATCAAACTATCACTTGTTGCTTCTTATTTATTGTGATGAAAGCTGATTTTCCATTTTGTTTTGATGTTCGTATACAGCGTTCCTGTTTGTCACAGGGAGGAGGGAGGGGGAGTCGAGAGCTTCAATCTCAAGAGAGACAATTAAAACAACTTGTCGGACATTAGCAATTCATATGTGGGATTTGTGCACATGTGCCAGACCTAACGGGCCATTTACGGGTCAACTTTTACGCTCTCAAGGCGTAAATCATCACTCAGGACATTGCAGTGGGAGCTGTTGTCTCCCAGGTACCTTGGTGGCGTCAATGTGGTCCTGCAGAGAGTCAATGAAGAGGTCTCCCACAGGCTCCCAGGCGTCCCGGACCCCCTCGGCCTGCTCCAAGGCCACAGCCAGTTCCTCCATGGCTGCCTGGGTCTGCAGCAGGCGCTCCAGGGTCCTCTCCATGTGCCTGCAGGGGGACCAGGAGGTCACTAATACAATGGAATCCAATGCACTTCACCATACGGTAGCAGTAGAACCCAAATCCTGCACATTCAAGAAATGTTGTGGGTTCTATTTATGATTCTTTGGCGGAATTAATTGTATCCTTCCCAAATATATTGCTGTGTTAACTGTGTTAACAGAATTAACAGAAGTAAGTCAATTCTAAGGTAAATATCAAGACTCTTTACAAATCTTAAATTACTTTGAATTAGATTTGGCTGTCACGTGGGGCATGAATGAGCCAAAGATAAAAATGACTGCCACATGACATCAGAATGAAAAGCCAAGGGTTGGACGGCCTAGCGGCCCTCAAAAATACGGGGTCAATGGCTTTAAAGCCAACTTTAAAAATATATCTTATTAAAGCATTACTTTTAGTAACTGCTTAGCTTCGTAACTGTAATGATTAAGTAATTGTAACCACATAATGCAATGACCCTGCTCCGCACGCACACGCACATGCACACGCACACGCACACACACACACACACACACACACACACACACACACACACACACACACACACACACACACACACACACACACACACACACACACACACACACAGAGTCTGTAGTCTATGTGTCTCTCTCCCCTGACCTCTCTCTCTCCCTCATGACCTTAGCTATTATTTATTCATTATAAGTTAACCTATACTCCCTTGTTTGTGGGTGGGTGTGCTTCGTGTGTGCTTTGTGTGTGCTTGTGTGTGTATGTGTGTGTGTGTGTGTGTGTGTGTGTGTGTGTGTGTGTGTGTGTGTGTGTGTACGCGTGCATGTGTGCATGTGTCAGACAGACAGTAATGTGATGTTTACATGATGAACTGAATCTGCTAGACAGACACCACACCCAGAGCCATTACACAACTTTACACATCTACGCAGCACTACACATCTACACTAACACAACACAACTACACCATACCACACAACTGCACAGCGGGGGTTCAGTCTCTTGCTCAAGGGCACTTCAATATGGTTCTGATTGTACCATCAGACTGCGGTTGCCAGACAGAATCATCCCTTATATGGAAACTAAAAGACGTGTCCGCCATTGCAGTGATTCTCGAATCTGTGGAAAGAGACCCCCAGCAAATTATTATGTTGGGTCCCCAGAAGATTAGCTTAAAGGACCACTTCACAACTGTTAATAGTAGTGAGGACCAATTCTCTGAAAATAAGTTGAAGTGGTCCTTTATTTAATGTGTAACACTGTTTTCTAACTCTATGTACATATATGTAGTCTGTGGTGGGTAAAGCACCTGCATATCCTCCACCATCACAATGTCTGGGGCTCAAAACCTTTAAATCCAGAGTGGTGCATCTGGCTTGCTGACCGGTATACTCTACACAAAAACATTTGGTCATGTACTCATGTTTGGGGAAATGAAGGCTGGCTAATATTTGTCAGTGTTTCATTGTAGAACAGAGGCACTACACCCTCGCAGTAGGGGCTCCTCGCTGCCAGTTGAGCAAGTATGGTGCGTAACAACAGGGCCAGAAATACAGAAATGTTTGGGAGGATTAATAATTGGCATGATTGCATAGAGCCTGCCCTGCTCTATGGACACGCAGCCCTATTGGAAAGATATTGAGTCCCTTCGTTCACAGGTGTTATGAAAAACAGTAGTGAAGCTCCATTCTGGTCAAACAGAGTCAGGGCGCTGTATATTGCTTGTTGGCTCACTAGAAACACTCTGGGTCCAGCGGGACCCTGAATGTTCCTTGAGGGGGTGCCAAATGGCGCCTTATGGGTATGTTAAAGGAGAATTGCACACCAAGTTTTTTTTTTATCTTTTTTGCACTTAATTCGTTAGAAAAAAGTGGTCTAGGTGTTATTTTGTGAAAACAGTGTCAACACTCTACTGACATGGTGGAGAGATCATATATAGCAAAAACTTGCATTTTGGAACGATGTATATAGGTGAACTTGCATAAGACCCATTAGCCTCATTATAAGCTTATTTTGGGATAGGGAAAACAGCCATTAAGGAGTGTTTTCACGAAATAACATCTGGACCACTTTTTTCTAACAAATTAAGTGCAAATAAAGATTAAAAACTTTTGGTGTGCAATTCTTCTTTAAAGTTATGGGCATCTTTGAAATGAAAATGATTGAAAACCAGAGTGGCACTGTGCTACACTAAATCGACCAGCCTATCGGAATGTGCGTGACATCATCATCATACCAGGAAGTTATTCTGGAAGTCAAAAATGTCTACTGACAGCCCATACATCCGAACAGAAAAGTCCTACCAGTATAAATGAAATGATGTTAACCAATGCTGAACTCACGTTATCACTAGATTGATACTGACTTTATGCATGCATATACCGAAAGGGGGATATGAGACTGAAACAGAAAAACAAATACAGAATAGTTGAATATGATTGCTATTATATATCTTTTTTCCTACCTTTGCTTTCATACCCCCGTTACCGTGTCTTAAAAGCTTTATTGCTGAATGAAGACCTAATTATGGCAAAACTTAAATTAAATAATACTCACTTTCATTGGTCGATACAATATTTACTCAGCACTTTTGAATGCATACATTGCAGGGACTATTCAGTGATATATTTTCTGCCAATTTGGGCCAAACCAAATAGACTGAAAATGCATTTTCTGCCAAATATTTTCTGCGGCCAAATATTCAGTTCAACACTATATAAGGCTATCTCAGAAATACAGTTAAATCTCCTCCAGTAGACATGCCCTTACAATAATAGTGATGCATGCAGTGAAATTACTACCTATAGAGAGACATCTACTGTAACTGCAGTGTGGCATTATGATTACAGTTGTGCATCATCTCTACCCCCACTCCCAACCACCACTCTCACACCTTCATTCATTGACTACTAACCTTGCTCCTTCTGTCAGATTTCTGACATTCAAATATCTCTGTCATCTTTAATGCCATGTGTTAATTATATTTGCATCATCAATTTGCTCAAAGGTTGCTGCTTTAAATTTAATTGTTGCGTTTTCACTGACAATGAGAGGAGGTTTGATTGATTAACAAATGTTTTTTACTGACAAGAAGGAATACATGATGTATCTCTCAGTGCCATGTATTTGGACAGACAGACAGACAGACAGACATGTAATTTATGTGAAAATAGCAACTTTGGAGGATTAAATGATTGTTGATTGTGATCCTGTGTGATCACTGATATCCCTCTCCAATCAAAGCAACAAAGCAATTTGTGCTGAAAGTGTGAAAGACAAGGGTGCAATTCCCGATCGCTGTGGTGTAGCCAGGTATGGTGTAAGTCCTCTCATTGGCTGCATGGCAGCAAATCAGGTTTGGGGCCGTGCTCATTGGCTGCATGGCAGCGAATCAGGTCTGCGGCCTTGAGGTAGGCCCAAAAGCCTATACCACCAGGCCCGGGCCTGGTGGTATAAATAATTATCCATAATAATTAAAACCAGTCATCAAGGCTTCAACTCATGATGAACAAAGCCGGGGAGTACAGTAACATTTTTAATTGGGGGGGTCAGGTGATTTCTGGACCTTTTGACTTGCAGGTTTTAATTATTCTGGGTAATTATTTGGTAAGCTCAGGCCCAGGGCTGGTGGTATAGGCTTTCGGCCTACCCCAAGGCCCCAGACCTGATTTGCTGCCATGCAGCCAATGAAAAGACTTACACCATACCTGCTACACCACAGCGATTGGGAATGGACCTTATGCAGCCAAACACTTCCTGGTTGGTTTGGTTTCACAGATCCTTCCTGTCGGCAGACTCCCATTCACTGTGAATGTATTGGTTGTGAATTTCTTGGAATAAAATTCAGTTCATTAAACCACACTTTTCCATTTGATAATACCATTTCCTAGTTCCTCATAGTTTGTATTATCTATGGTGTGCTGTTGACATGATCACATGAGTTAGAAATGTCTAAAATCCTCAGCTAAAATCATGAGTACTTCATGGATTTCTCCAAGTGTTGCCATGTCTGCTTTTTATAAGCAACCCTTTTCAGTACATTTGCTTGAAAATAATGACAGTTTACTATTTGCAGGATTTTTAAGGCTTGTTCCATACCTGTGATTCTGCTCAAATGAACAATGAGTCAAAGGACCCCCATGTTCTGTGCATCTGTGAGGTTTATATTTTTCATCTGTATACAACAAGAACTATTTTGGAAAATATCAGATGCACCAGCTCACAGTGGCACAATTTGAGTTTGCAGATCTGCTATTCTCAAGTAGCTGCCAATGTATAGGCTTAGAGTATAATGCATAATATGTAATGTATATACTGTATGTATAGCTCATGATTGACTGCTTATCTCTCTCACACAATCTGGCAACACCGGAGCAAGTACAATGTTCCAGATTGTGTGAGAGAAATAAGCAACCATGGTCTATGACATGGGGTTTCAACTAATTGTGAACCAGGGACCACCAACCTGACTTAGAATCAACATGAGGACGACCACAGTTACCCTTAATCAATTCTGTTACTTTATTCAACCTTTCATTAAAACTTAGGTTAAGCAATATACAGTAGGCTAATAATAGTGTAGACATATGGCATTATTATTCCCCCAATAATGTAATTATAATAAAATCAAGCAAGCTTTCTTGAGATTCTAACACCCATTTCTGTGGATTTTCTTATCCTCAATCAGACTTTCAGTAACTGACAACATTGGCATGCTTACATTGCACAAAGCTTTAGTGTGCTGTTCTATGCAAGGAAAGAAATGAATACCTTCCAGGACCACAAGTGCTCCATGGTCCCTAACCCTATTGAAAATACCTGGACCTGGACTATGAAAACCAAATGAGCTACTATATTACTCTTTAAGACTTTCTTTAAGGTTCTTAAAGACAAGAATTTGGGATTTGTTTTTCATTTGGGGTCTGTCTGTGTGTAGGCTACAGGCCTACTCTACGTGGGGTTCCCTGGATCCTTTATGAAAAAGTTTGAAGAGGATCACAGGTTTAAGCAACATTAGGGAACAAGCTTAAATAAAACATGCAACTATTAACTACATTATTTTCAAGCAACTTTACTAAAAAGGTTGCTTATAAAAAGCGGACATGGCAACACATGTCCACTTCCTGTCAAGACTGCCGACAGGAAGGATCTGTGAAACCAAACCAACCAGGAAGTGTTTGGCTGCATATGGGCCATTGGCCACCCTTTTTCTGTACAGTGTCAACAAAAAAGTTAGCCCCAGCGGTATGCGTTTAGGATGGCGTGATCAGCTAAACATTGAAAGGTGGCAGTCTCAGCTCAGGAAAGAGACTTCAGACATGCGTGGGTGTTTGAGATGAAGATGTAGAAAGGAGACAATTTGACCTCTCAGCCTACTGTAGCATGAAATGTCCTGTTCAAATCAGCCAGAACATGTTATTTTTAAACCCAGCTTGCTTCCTTCAGCAAACGTACATGCTGTCAAGACATCACTGTATTAGGTCATGTTAGTCGTGCTAAATGCTTTGGTGAATGTCTGCACTCAGAGGTGCTAAAAAGACTGACTTCAGCTCAAGTAGCAAAACTACCAGATCTACAAGCTCAATATGTGTCACAACGTGATGCACTTGTAGATCTGCTAGCATCTGACTCCCTGCACAGTAACAGTTTCGGACATACTGTATGAGCTTTCCACAAGACACAGACTGAAATAACTCATTGCATAACACTACAGAGCTACACAACTATCGAACATGAACTCCTGCCTAATCTCCCTGTGTTCCTTTCCCACTGGCTTACAGTTGCTTCCCCAGTATCCACTGGTGTTGACTAACAAGGCAATAATGACATGGTACCCCCCTGCCTTTGGCACAGGATCCAACTGAGTCAAATGGATCAGCTAAGGATGTCAGATGCCCTCCTCCCTACTATCAGTCCTTGGCTAGTACCAGATAGATGCTAGTTATGCTATGAAGATGCTAGGTTTGATGTTTACCTGGTATCCTTGTCACTTTGAAGCACTTGTTTTTCTTTGAATTCTATTTACTTTGACCCTGTTGTTTGTTCACTGGGTCAGTGCTTTTCAACCTTTTCTGTATCCAACTTGAAAATCAGGAAGTGTGGCCCAACCATCCTGTCCACTTAACACACAGCAATCTTTTGGGGAGTGGGCTGCCTGCATTTTCAGAGGAGAAACTTGTTTCTCCTGTGTACTCAATAAACGTTTTTCATCGGGCTTAAGGCCTACTCCTGCCGTCAAACACTCCCCAGCCATCTTCTCATCACCCCCAGAACGCGGACCAACTGTATTCGACAAATCTGGGTGTATCACTGTGGTGGGTCTGGTGTGGTTTATAAAAAAATATATAACATGATTTGTTTTGTTTTCTGCCCCCCAAAGTATTTGGGCGGCCACCTTTACATATTTAAACAGTGGCTTATAGGCCTAGGGTTAATTTACTGATCCGATAAATCTCAAAACTATCTATGGTCTTACGTAGGGACTTGTTGCTGCCACTATTAAAGTACATGTTTTATAAATGTTCCACATAAGAGCACAACAATGTCATAAATGATTGCAACCTATCACAATGACTTGACCCCTGTGTCACGATCATGAGATCATGAGTAATAATATTGCCCCATTCTTTCCAAGATAAATTACAACACATCACATTATTTCCACACTAGACCATAATCGAGAATTGTTGGAAGGTTGGGGCTCTGGCAACCCAAGCAACAACCCATACCTTATGCTACAGAAGCAGTGAGACTCTTCAGTGTCCTACGCTAAAAAGAAAACGACAATGCATAATGGATAACCGCAAGGAGACAGTGCAACCAAATCTTCTGACGCCCAGACGACACACCATTGACCGACAACGTAACATGGAATGTGAGACCTACAGTAGGTGTGCAGGAGGAAAAAGACAGCAATAACAGGGGAGGAGATGACGACGTATAGTACAGACCATTTCTACTTGGTCTGTGTGTGTGTGTGAAACCAGATATCTACCGTCAGGACAGGTCAAGTTAACAATGCAACACAACAAAACATTACACTATGGCACAACACTAGAGGATTGAATAAATACTGCATATATGATTGATTACTAAAAGCACGCACACACACACACACACACACACACACACACACACACACACACACACACACACACACACACACACACACACACACACACACACACACACACACACACACACACACACACACAAAATAAACATACCTATACCTATCCTAGGGGACACAGGGAGGGAGTTTACATATTATGTAAACTCCACACAGAAAGGCCCATTTTGCCAATCCCAACTAGGATATGGGCACTGCTGACAGAGAACAACCCCAAGCCCCCCCCCCCCCCTACCAACTGCACCACCACATCCCCAAGAGGACTAGTTTAAGCAACCTTTAAACCAAGCCCCCCATAACCATCAATATTTTGCAAGTGACTTTACAGAAAAATAACCCCCACAGCTGCTCAGCATTTAAGCAGACATGTCAGGCAACACTGTCCATGATAATCCTACCAGTAGACTTAGAGACACCTTAGAACACAGATCAGTTAACCTGGGTCAGTTAACCTGGATTAAGGTGTTTGACTGAGCGACTGCCATCCCTATATGGTTTACAGCTGTCCAGGCTAAAAAACATCATCTACCTCGGGTAGTTGAGTAGAACAGTGTTCACAATCACAAGCATAACACCCCCACCTGTCTGAGCATCCACCCACCTTATCCAGAATCAGGTCGCAGATTTTACAACAGACCTGTGTTCTGTGAACCACATGATGGTGCCACATGCTACACTTCTGAGTTGGGCAATGCAGAGGTGTTTCGAGGTGAGTGTGGAGATAGAACCGCCCACGATTTGGAGCTGGACATGGGTGGAACACGTCCTATGGGTATAGGCTCTCCAGCAGGTCAAAACAACTACTGTAATGGACTCTATGCACACGGAATAACTTCCTACTTCTGGGCCGCTTGCCTATTTGCTTCACACATATTAGCTGCTGTGTTCCATTCAGTGTAGAATGGTTTTCAAACCACCATACATTTCAAGGACCATCATAACTCTCAGTTACAGACCTCTACAAGGCCATTTGAAACCCTGCTTAAGGACACTTAAGCTGGGTAGAAGAGTAGAAGAGTGTTTCGAGTGAGCCAACATGCACAATAATTATATACGGTAATTAATTAAAGAAAAGGGTCCCCAAGTTCAAAATGGCATGTGTGAATAGAGCCCACACAGGCTGAGCACGTATCCAGGATCTTGTTCTTTCAGTCATCCCGAACTACATATCATACTAGTAGTAGGTACGTATGAAGATCGACTGGCAGATCGACAATTGTGCTTTCTTGCTCAGCTCTCTTTTAATCAACAACAGTGCTGTTGCCCTGATTCTCCTGAGAGGTAAAATGTATTTCCTGCTGTTTGTAGAGTAGAATAACATTGCCTAGTATAGCATAAGCAATAGCATAGCAGCTCTAGCGTACAGTAGTGTAATTAAGACAACCTCACTTTTCCTGCCCGGAATTAAACCAGTGAAGGGTGAGAGAGCCTGGCAATGGCAATGGTGTTGTTGAAGAAAACAATGAGAAACAACAGGCCCAATTAGTGCAACATGTGTGTGTGTGATTTTTTTTTTTCAATTTCAACTTCCATCCATGTGTGTGTGTGTGTGTGTGTGTGTGTGTGTGTGTGTGTGTGTGTGTGTGTGTGCGTGCGTGTGTGTGTGTATGCATGCGTGCTTGCATACATTTGTGCTTTTGTATGTGTATGTGCATGTGTGTGTGTGTGTGTGTGTGTGTGTGTGTGTGAGAGAGATATTTTTTGCTCAATTTCAACTTCTGTGCATTTGTGTGTGTGTGTGTGTGTGTGTGTGTGTGTGTGTGTGTGTGTGTGTGTGTGTGTGTGTGTGTGTGTGTGTGTGTGTGTGTGTGGTTGATTGGCAGGCCAGGACAGCTTGTGGTAAACCACCTCGTTAAGACCGGAGCCAAAAATAAAATCTGCTAAATAAACCTTCCTAATCACTGTCAAACAAAACTTCACCATGGACTCTTGTTTGGTGCTAAGACGGCGCATTACCGCAACTACCTCTTCTCTCTGCATCACGTTAGCTTTGTTGCACTGTTTTCATTACATACATTTGCATAGTAATGTTGTATGATGTGATATATTGTTATTGTTATTTTGTCAACAATTCTATTGATGTGGTATCATTATTATAGTAGATACAAAACAATAATTCTGTATTCTCTAATTGTGCAAAAATTGTAAATGAAGTAGTGCAGATGTTTAGCAATAATTTAACTCTTGCGAGCAATGAAAACAAATGGGTATAATTAGTTTAAAGGTAGGGGAAGTGATTTCACTTTTGTCAGATATCTCCCCCCCCCCCCCAAAAAAAACTGTTAAAATGCTCTATTATAAGGTGTGCAGACCATATATGGAGTTCCCCCCTCCCCCACGTTAGCAGAGGAGCTAATAAAAGTTCCCCAGTGGAGGGTAAATTCTCCTCCAATCAAGAGCGAGCAGCAGGTTCACATAGTGTAGCTACTCTTGGGTGCCCCTTGTGCACCAGGCTGGTACTACACGATAAATTTCAAATCACTTACGCTACCTTTAATTTTACTTTCCATTTGAATTGTGAATGAAGAAGATAAGTATATATGGTATGCATTATTTTTAATGGTTTGTGTGTACAGCTCACAGGTGATGAGTGATGATCAATGTAGTTACTAAAACTCTATCAGCTATGATGGCCATTAGTGAAAAACAACCAGTTCCAGTCCCCTCCATCAGGCGCCCCGGCTGGCCAGAGGGAGGCTGTTTAGAGCCCAGGATTACAGGATGTTTTTGTGAGGGTATCTACCCTAGGCTGTGACCCAACCACTGTGCCACTAGTGCATTTTGGATTTTGGCAGTTGGCAACACTGGCTATGATCAGTTTGCTGAGTACTACCACCTAGAAAGGACCCCACAACCACAAGGACCACAAGGTCCTGCTGCTGGTTGGTCCCTCTCTCTCTCTCTCTCTCTCTCTCTCTCTCTCTCTCTCTCTCTCTCTCTCTCTCTCTCTCTCTCTCTCTCTCTGTCTCTCTCTGTCTCTCTCTCTCTCTCTCTCTCTCTCTGTCTCTCTCTGTCTCTCTCTCTCTCTCTCACACACACACACACACACACTCTCTCTGTCTCTCTCTCTCTCTCTCACACACACACACACACACACACACACACACACACACACACACACACACACACACACACACACACACACACACACACACACACACACACACACACACACACACACAAAAGTAGGCCTAGATTGATATGATAATACTGAAATGATATAGGTCAGTCAAAAGTACAGTATGAAAGTATCGATTGCTGATACTGATCGACAGATATAATGGATGGTACAATAACATGATAAAATATACAATATAAATATGTGGATAATATAGAATACCACTCACCCTTTCGTAAATAATAATATTCATTGTTTTTACTTCAAAAAAGCAGCATGGAGCATAAACAGAGTTACGCAAACTCTGTTCACTTGAGGGTGCCAGTCCGGTCCAGTCGCGTCAAGTACTGGACCGGAAGGAGGCAGGACCCAGAAAACGGCCCAGATTTATTTTAGATGATTTTGTAGTAATAGCGCAACATAAAAACAACTTTATGACTTTAATAACCGTGAAATACTTTAAAACAGTTGACATGTTGCACACATGCCTAAAATAACTCTTATTTCAGCCGCTCTTTTTGAAACCAAGGCATTTACAACTCCAGCTTGTCCCCCTTTCCAGCTGCATGAACTGCGCTTGTGCGCTCAGTTTCTGACCGCTCAATGTCGCAAGTTTCGCAACTCTTCGGCTCTGGAGTCATGACGCCAATCTGTGTTGATTGGCACTCAACAACACAGCACGACCGAAGTCTGGTAAAAGTACAGCATCGCCGCAACCTGTTTCATTAACGCCTGGAAATAAAGTAATTCAAGTACATTTCAGGTATTTAACAAGTACAGAGCTTTTAGCCGTCGAGCTGAACGTCTTTAGTCTGAATAAATGTGACATGACACGATTTATTAGGTATAATTTTAATCCAACATATCAATATCAGCATAATATTAGCATCAGCCAGTCGGTGGCTAGCTTAACTCGTGCGCTTTGTTACTGCTGTTGTGTTGCTAAATGTAATAATGATTTATGGTGTTGTCCAACTCTCCGGTGTCTCCAGACCAGCTGTCAGTATTTAGCTTAATGATTTACACCTCTGTCTATCACATGCTTTGCCAAGGAACAGATCATCTACAGTACAAACTGTAATCACGTTAAATTCATGATATTTAGTATTTACACGTGATGTGTTACTGTATACCAGTGGTTTTCAACCTTTTTGATAACAATGGGGCCCACTGTTCATTCAGCATTTGATGCATATATCTATTGACCACCATTTGAGGACATTTCATCCCACAGACCCCAAAACTAAAGATTCATTTTGGTTTTCCAGGCTGGATTTGGGAAATAAAACAGTCAAACATACAGTAGATCAAAATCACCATTCCTCCTTCCATATTGTCTCGTTGTGTAGGCTTGGGCTAATTCACATGATGGATATTTTAAGTCTTGAGAGTGTTGCAGGTCCATTTGGTTTCATTTTTTGCCCTCATCTGGTTAATCAATTGTCCATCATTTATCTGGGGACCACCTGGAAATTCCCCAAGGGCCACTGGTGGTCCCCGGACTAC
This sequence comes from Benthosema pterotum, assembly GCA_039105355.1. Classification (NCBI taxonomy): domain Eukaryota; kingdom Metazoa; phylum Chordata; class Actinopteri; order Myctophiformes; family Myctophidae; genus Benthosema; species Benthosema pterotum. Next base: position 47,085,760 of record CM076983.1, on the reverse strand, counting down.
TGGTTGAAAACCACTGCTGTATACTTTACCTTGAGGAGGTTTACAGCCAAATCATTGATTATCAATGGTCTTAATGCAGCATTCAATTGAAATATGACAATAATTTAAGGTTTAATCAAATAATAGCCTGTCTGACATTCGGCCCCAAATTATTGTAGTGTATAGGTAGCTATAAATTGTCAAAAATGCACATCCAAGCCAAGGGCCACACGTTAAGAACTAGCCCTGCATGGCTATTTTGTTTAGTCTTCTTTAGACTGTCACAATAATAGCCATGTGTTGGTCTCATTGACTTGTGGTTACAAATACATGTGCATCCTCATTATTCCCTGTTTACTCACCCAATTCCAAAGATGTGTGGTGCCATATAGTCCTCTAGTTTCATATCCATGTCAAAGTTGTAGCGCAAAACATCTGCTTAGTCAAATATCTCCACTTTTCACGAGATGCACACGGACGACTTTCTCTCCGAGCAAGGGGCCCGAAATGATCGATGGACAGAATTTCGTAAACTTCCTCTTGATTGCCGCAAAGGTTTGGGGAACACAATTGGCAGGTGTTGGGCAAATGACTTTGAAAAAGTAACTCAATTACATTTACAAACTACTTCTTAAAAAGGTATTTGAGTTAGTAACTCAATTACTATATTATAAAAATAACTAATTAGCAATAAAAGTAATTTTTGCATTACTAAACAAAATAATATGTCACAGAAGTTGTTAGATAAATCATAGTGGGAAAATTTAGGTAATTTTATAAATCTTCTCAAAGAATGCCTTGAATTCAAAGGCCATAAGAAAAGGGATATAACACAGTCCGCATGCTATAGCCTATTGTTAGCTCTGGTCCAGAGCTCCACTGCTCCACTTCACACCAAAAGTGATAACCTATAGAAATCTGCACCTTAGAATGATCGTGGTAATTGCGTGATCGTTCTAAGGTGCAGATTTCTATAGTTCACCTCACAAAAACTATGCATAACCCTAATCTCTACTAGAGCGTATGCACGTGACATCATCACATCCAGAATGCCTATGTATCGAGTAGCAAAAAAACTGGTAGTGACTCGTACTGTGGTATTGTATAATATGTGTGCCAGTTTAGCTGACATACTGCATGTTTTTAAGCATTGTCCATCCCGACAGCTACATTCTGCATGGTGTTTGGCGTAATGCATGTTGTTTTATTACACAGAATCTCTTGTCCACAACCAGCTCAAGACTCGCATTGTGAGTTGTAGATCTTTTATTTATACAGATTGACCTTAAATCTTACTCAATATACTAAGTCTAAGTATATAGTTTAGTCAGTGCAGAGAGAAAAGTTTGTCTGGTCTCCGAGTAGCATCCCAGCCCACCCAATGATCGTGATTGAAGTGTCCCTGAGCGATACACAACCAACAGCTCAGCTGACATGTGCTGTAGGTTCTGTCAGCTGGTGACTGTTAGTGCTGTACATCTATGTATTTACACTAGTGTTTGTGCTCAGTTTGTTGCTGACATGCCCTGTAGGCTCATGGATTAAAGTTCTCCGTCACCACGACTGATTTCAAGCATCTGGATTCCATAGAGGCCAGCATGTATTCTATGGGAGCATGCCATTCACTGAAAATAGGCCATGTACTGTATACACTAGCTTACACATCACACTGCAACACAATTGTAGATTCGGGGGAACAGAGTGGACAGTAGCAGGCTTCTGAATGCCTGTGTATAACTACTTCTGGGTTCTTTGTTATTTCAAGACGAAAGAGTATTTGAAGTGGTCAAACAAAGAAAACTAATTCTTTGCTTGATCTTCTCGAGAATCCAAATGATTTCAGATATATCACAAAAGCAAATAACAGGCTTTTTAGTTGTGATATTTTATTTTTGCTTGAATGCGCTGTAGGTTCTCTGAGCTGCTGCAGGTCTACTCACCCATGACCTCTGACCCCGACTATGAACCTGTCTTCAACATGGACCCTGGACGTTTTGTTCTTCCTCCTAGGAAGAAGGTAGGGGTGTGTGTGTGTGTGTGTGTGTGTGTGTGTGCGTGTGCGCGTAGTGTCTGCTGTCACATCAACTGCCTCATCAAAGTCAGCATGGTGACTTTATTCATTGTCAGATACCTATGTCTCTATTAGCATCACTACCCAAATACAAGTGCGCTTAGGAGGTTTAAGCATCCAATGGAGTTAAAATATTAGTCAGAAGTACTTCTCTTTTGTTAATGATTTGTATGGCCATACCCAACAATGCATGACACAACATTCTCACTTTTGTGCATTTTTAAATAACAAATCCATAAAAATCGTTTTTTAATTACTTCTTGAAAACTAAAATGTGTTGTGTGACGACTCATTGAGGGCCACATCAATAAAAGCAAATAGAAATTAGGCTGACCTGATTTTTTTTTATCCCAATTCTGAATCAGCCTCCGCAAACATGCAAGCCTTGATTACAGCCATAAATGCGCATCCCATTCTGGCAGTCTATTACTTGGTAATACAGATGGTGTATTACTCGGTTTAAACTCAATAATCAGTCACGTTAGAATATAATATAATCACAATATATATATATCTGAATGCATAATAAGGTAGAAATAAGCCACATACCCGTAGCAGTAAAGTGGCAGAGTTGAGCGACTAATTATGAACAAACATTGCATGCATCATGTGTATACAACCTGTTTGAGTCTTTTAGGGCATAATGCATTGCGGTCTAGGGCACCCAAGCCTGGCCTAGTCCTGCCTGGTGGTAGAATTGACAAGGCCAGGGGGTGTACTATGCTGTAAGAGAATGGATCACACCAAGGAGGACTGGACTAGGTGTTCACTGTGTTAACTCATTGAGCGCGATCGGATTTTCTTTGTTTTCTTTCCACTGCCGCGGCTCAAACCAGTTCGATCGGTAAAAAAGCCCTTATTTTGAAGCTCAGATCTCCTAAACAGGATGTGCTGTTTCTGTTATGCTGTGTCTGTTGTCTTGCCTAATCGATCATCTGGCGATGTACCCAAAAACATCCGGGTCACAAGTCAGGAAGAGCTGTGTAGCCCTGGCTGCTTAACCCATGCGCCAGCGACATTGAGGGGGCAAACCGGAGGAGAGCCGTTTGAATGCATTGGGTTGAATGCATGTCAATGGGACGGGGGAAAAAAAAGTTGTCCCCAATTCTGTCCCAAATGAAAGTCAGCAACGGGATGATCATCAGACAATGCGCACGGACTAATAGTTGGATTAAAGAATGAAATCTACATCTCGTCGTGATACGAGCCGTCCGCGTGACCGGCGGGGGGTCTCCACGGGATGTCCACGAGCAGCTCGAGAACGGCGCTTTAAGAATTAATAGAGTATGTTGGGGTTTGCTGGGCTGTTGTCAGCCCTGTATGTATTCACACAATTGCAACTAAACGCTGTGTGCATAGACAATAGTTTTGTGTGCACGACGAATGGACATTTCTAGACCATGATAGAGTACTGCCATGTGCACCCTGATAGAGCCTATAGCATAGCCTTCTAGAGCTTAACTAGTGTGTTGGAGTCTAATACGGTACAGCCTCGTGCACCCGAGTCTTGCCTGGGCCCGCCAGGTGTAGAACGGATTGGAGGAGGGGGTACTACTGGACTATAGTGGGATGGATCTGGTTAAGATGCCCTTGGGGGGGCTTTGCTGGACTCAGGTAGAATTGACAAGGCCAGGGGGTGTACTATGCTGTAAGAGAAAGCTGGGCTGTTGTCAGCCCTGTATGTATTCACACAATTGCAACTAAACGCTGTGTTTTGTGTGCACGACAAATGGACATTTCTATACCATGATTGTGAGTTCAAAAGCCTGAAGCAGTAAGCTTGACTCCAAAAACAGTAATCCAGGTCCACAAAGAATGAAGGTTTCAACTGTTTACGAGCAAAAAAGTCAGGCGTACAAAAACAGAAAAAACAACAAACATTCAAATAAAAGGTGTTCAAAGTAGTCCAAAGTAGTCAAATATTTTCAAGGTTCTTTCATAAGTTACTATTTTGTCTGGTTACTATCCTCTTTCTGTGGTTACTATTTTCTTTCTGTGGGTCAAAAAACTGTTTCTGCTCCCACTCAAGCTTCCAGCACTGAACTGACTAATTAGAGCCTGACATACAGCTGCTGCAAGCCAGCCTCAGTAAGCTGGTTAAGTGGCTACACACTCTTATAGGCTGAACCTCAATTGGCTCATTTACACCCTAGGCAGCACACACAGTGTAAACAAGACATGCCCTTCTATACACACACACACACACACACACACACACACACACACACACACACACACACACACACACACACACACACACACACACACACATACATTTTCAGTTCCAAATATGGCTCTAACAATGATAGAGTACTGCCCTGTGCACCCTGATAGAGCCTATAGCATAGTCTTCTAGACCTTAACTAGTGTGTTGGAGTCTGATGGAGTCTAATACGGTACAGCCTATTGCACCCGAGTCTTGCCTGGGCCCGCCAGGCGTGACAACGGACTGGAGGAGGGGGTACTACTGGACTATAGTGGGATGGATCTGTTTAAGATTAAATATGTAAAAGATTTGGATTGACCAATTTGATCTGCAAAATACGCGGATGGGACAGTTAGATCTGTAAAAGGTGTGGATTAACCAATTTAATCTGCAAAATATGCAGAAGGGCAAATTAGATCTCCAAAACAAGCGGATGGGCCAATTAGTACCTGTAAAAGGTGTGGATTGACCAATTAGATCTACAAAACATGCAGAAGCGTCAATTAGATCTGTAAATGCTGTGGATTTACCAATTAGATCTCCAAAACATGCGGATGGGCCAATTACATCTGTAAAAGGTGTTGTTTGGCTGTACCAGGAAGTAACTGTGCTATGAATTAGAAATGTGCATGGATAACTATTGCTTGTGGACATGAACTTTGCAAGTGCACACAAGAGATCTGTAAAATGTGTTGTTTGACTGTATCAGGCAGTAACTGTGCTATGAACTAGACATGTGCATGTAAAACTATTGCTTGTGGACACAAACTATGCAAGTGCACACATTGATCTCTGCTGCCCCCCGTTGACAAAAAACAGTCAGCACAGCCGTGTGCACTTACAGGAGTCATACATGACTCGTGTACGTGAAATTTTGTGCACTTGCCATAGTTGCTTGGTGAAATGCACTTGACAAGTTTTTCGCAAAAAATGTGTGCACAAACCCAAGCTCTAATATGGGGAACTCCCTGCCGTGCACGCAAAATACAATTGTTATTATTATTATCATTATTATTATTATTATTATTATTATTATTATTATTATTATTATTATTATTATTATTATTATTATTATTATTATTATTAATTATAAATTCAATGTTTTTTGGGATATCATTTAATATAATGAATGTACTGTACATGTTCTAGACATTCTAATAAGCACAACAATATATTTATTGCAGCCATTTTACATACTTTTATTAGGGCTAAAGGTCAAAGGTTAAAAAGAATCCAGAGATTAATTGAAGAGGCTAATTGCAGCCTCTGTGGGAGGTATTGTTATGCAAATATCATGACCAATTTCAATGAAATTCTAAACATGATATTTATGTGAAAAAATACCAAAAAAAAATAACATTTTTTTAAACAATTTAAGGGTTGATGTTGCTAAAAAGCAACGTTGGGCCTTCTAGCGCTAATGACTAGTCTAAGGGCCCTGATACACCTAGCAATGTTTTGATGTTTTGAACATCCACAAGCAACGTCTATTATGAACGTTGACTCTTCACCTTTCTATAGAAACTGATCAACTCCTGGTTGTTCAGAAAAGTCAGATCCTTAGCGCCCTCTACTGGGCAGCGTTTTGGAATCCTCCAATCACAGCCCTCCTGGGCGTCACCTGATCCTTTCTCTCAGACTGAAACCATGGCTGTTGCTGCTTCACTGCTGTGGACAAAAGCAGGGATTTTGTAACTTATATTCCGCTAAATGACCATTTTGAGTTGGTGGCAGCTGGGTGAAAATGAGAACTAAGAATTAAGTATAAATGGAACCCTAGCGGGTCCATTTGGTTCACATTTGTACACTCTCAGGAAAAAAATGAAAATGGGTGGAATCCCCCCTTTTAGTGGGAGGTGTTGCCTATTGCCATGTGTCTCATCATGTTGCCTCGTTGATGTTGACATTGCTAGTTGATATTGATCAAAATATTGCTAGTGTATCAGGGCCTTAACTGTGTGTGTGTGTGTGTGTGTGTGTGTGTGTGTGTGTGTGTGTGTGTGTGTGTGTGTGTGTGTGTGTGTGTGTGTGTGTGTGTGTGTGTGTGTGTGTGTGTGTGTGTGTGTGTCTCACAACATGCCTTCGAGCAGAGCAGCCTTCCTCCTGCTCAAACGTTCCAGGACCTCTCAGATCAGCTGGGCATGGAGCTCCATGCTGTCAAGGTACGTGGCGTTGCTCCAGGGACGGATTGGCCATCTGGAGTACAGGGAGTTTTCCCGGTGGCCTGCGCCACCTAGTGCACTAGAATGTGCTAGATGCTCGCCTGGAACATACAGATCAAAATGACCATTAATCTTCTACATTCTCTAGTTGTGTAGACTAAGTTGGGCTAATTCACATGATGAACATTTTAACTCTTGAGGGTGTAAAAATGACCCCCCCCACCCCCCGCCAGGGTGGCCTGGCAAAGGCAAAATTGTCCCGGTGGGAAAATATGTGCCAATCCGCCCCTGCGTTGCTCTCCTCACAATGCAGCCAAGCCATAGTTTTGGAACCAAATGAATCCATGGGCGGCAGGGGCGGATCTAGGTGTGGGCATAGGGGGGGCTAAATGCCCAGTCTGCCCCACCAAACATGATGGCATGCTAAACAACCCAAGATATTTGAAATTAAAGTGCTTATATTTAAAATGATTTGAAACTCTACTACTACTGCTACTAGCAAACTAAAATTGTAGCTTTATGCATGCTGCGTGTCTGTTGTAACTTCAACAACAATGTTATTATGGATGCTTACTTGCCTAGTATAAGTCCTGTAACCGAATGTATGGGTAACATCCGCCCCTGACAGGCGGCAGTGTTGCAAACTGCCAAAATCCTAAAATGCACCAGTGGCGCTTCCAAAGTCCACTAGAATGCGCTAGGGCAGCAGATTTTCATACCAAGGCCCACTATTTATTCTGCATTTTAGCCACAGAGTACCACCATTTCAATTGATGTTGAGTTTAGACTCTCGGGTCTAAATTTAGGCGAAATAACTGGCAAAATGTTGCTCAAAATAGCAATTCTTCTACGTTTTCGAAATGTGCCAATTATTTAAAATTAGGTCATTCAGATGATTAAATATAGTTTACCTCTTGTAACTCTCAAAAGTTATGGATCTATAATGGTCCATTTGGTTACCAATGGTCCTTTGTAGGAAGGAAGGAGGACTCTATCATAAGAGGAAAAATGGTGAAGAAAGAGGGTTTTAACTCTGGTGCCTGTCAACCAATTTCGCCCCAACTCACCAGCAAAAAAGGCACTAGATTTTCCGCCAGGAGTTTTTCCACTAATTTCGGCGCTAGGTCTGCTAAATATTAAAAAAAAAAGCTAAACATGGCGTTTAATTGGAATATTAAAGGGGAAACATTAACTCCTCTCCCCATTAACCCTCTTCTCTCTACAGAACTGGTTCAGGAACGCTCGAGCTCGTCTGAAGAGGCAGCTGGAGAGAGTCTCGAGAGAGTCTGGAGAGAACGTCCTGCCATCAGGGGGCAGCACTGAGGCGCCGCAGGCTAAACCCACGTAAGTCTAAATATATCATATTTTACCACCCCACATTAGGGGTGAGACTCGATTAAATTATTTGATCTAATTAATTTGAAGCTTTGTAATTGTAATCTCGATTAATCGCATACCAATGTTTGACCCGAGAAGCATTTTTTTGTATCAATTAAAGCAGGTTGGCAGCATTGTGAGTGTCCACACTGTGTCACTGTGTCACAAAACCGTGTCCACATTGCAACGTGTTATGTTGGGCATGAGGGTTAGAAATTGCGTTAGGAATTTTTGGACCAACGGTAGTACGAAACAGTGGAGTTTGGATCAATGGCAGCCCTTATTGGTTACCCTGATCGGCGGCTTCGTCCATTGTGTGCACCGGTATGATCGCTACGCCTGAAATTCATCCAGTGAAAAAGGTTATCTTGTGCAAAATCTACTTGCGATTAAAATGAGTTAATTTTGTTAATGGCGATATTGTTTCTGTAATGAATTAATCTCAATTAATCAGTCCCAGCGATATACACATCGAATCCCCTGGTTCAAGATCGGTGATACTTATTCATGATTCATTAATTTGTTCATGTCAGAAATACTGGCTGACGTATTTCTGACATGGAACCAAATGGACCCATCAGGGTCCATTTGGTTCCATTTGTACGCTCTCAGAAAAAATCTTGAAGATGGGTGGAATCCCCCTTGTTCTAATAAAAGCACAGTCATTTGTGGGGAAAAATGTGATATATCGATATATCAAATTGATCACAATATAAATCGATTCGGAACCCTAAATATCAATATTGTATTGTATCGTGAGGTAAGTGAATCGCCCCACCCCTAGTTTTATACGAACACTATATAGTGTGACTGGCGCAGTGTTGCCCACTGCCAAATCCAAAATGCATATACAGATCAAAATGACCATTAATCTTCTACATTCTATAGTTATGTAGCCTTGGGCTAATTCAGATAATGAATATTTTAACTCTTGAGAGTGAAAAAATGGTTTAATTTTATGTCTTTTACATCTGGTTAACCAACTGTCATTTAGCCTGGGACCACTGGTTGAAAACCACTGTCATAAGAGGCGTCTGTCAATCAATTTTGCCCCAAATCACCAGCCAAAAAGCACTAGATTTTCCGGCAAGAGTTTTTCCACAAATTTTTGGCACTAGGGGGGTCTGACTAAAAAAAGCTAAATATAGCGGAAAATGCGGCAAGTTGGCAACACTGGACTGACGGGCTTTAGGACTGCGACATTGCCGTTGCCTCGCGGCACCTCCTATAGTGTAAACCAGTTCGGAACATGTCGCTGCACATAAACATCGTGTTTGGGGAACTGAACGAACGAATGAAATTCTTATTAACAGATGAGAGTTACAGTACAAGTCAAGAACACACTGCAACAAAACTGATAACAGCTTGGAGAATTACAGTACAATTCAAGTACAGCAAATCTGGAAAAAAAAATGATTGGACACACCAGTTAAGAATACACTTTGTTTACACTAGTGGCCAACTTGTTCAATTCAATAGGACATTCAAATACGTACAAGATAATTTAGCCATCTCCCGATCTCGCAGTGAAAAACGTCAGTCGTCATATTCACGTTTTGTTGTGTCGACAGGCCTAAACCAAGGAGTAGCCTGACCCTGGGCCCGACAGTACCCTAAGCCCCTGGGCCCGACGGTACCCTGGACTCCACCCCCGGACCGGAGGGAGCAGCCTCCAGGCCCGCACCCACGAAACCCGGGAAGACCAAGGCGAAAACTCCCTCTGCGCCCGAGGCACCCACACCCTCTGCGCCCACCTCACCCCCACCCGTACCCTCCCAGCCGCCACCGGCGTCCTCCCCTGACGCCTCCTCCGCCGCCCTGCTCCACCCGTCACCTCACAAGAAGGAGAAGAAGAAGAAGAAAAAGATGGAGGAGGAGGAGGAAAGCAGAGTGGAAGAAGAACCAGCCACCGCCACTGCGCAGGAGGCCGAGGAGAAGAGCGAGGACACACCAACGAAAAAGAAGAAGAAAAAGAAGAAGGAAAGCAGAGAAGAAGCGAGAGAACCTGTCGGCTTTTATACCGGTAATTATCGGTTTCATAGTTTAGATGTCCTGGCACATGCAGGCCAAATCCTCAGTCAACATTAGTAATGATGTATACCAGCGGTTTTCAACCTTTTTGACTCCAGGGACCACCATTTATTCAGCATTTGAGCCACGGACCACCGTTTGATTACATTTTCACACCAAAGACCTAAATTAAAGAATTCTCTTGATTTTGTCCACAATTCCAGGCTGTATTTTGCCAACAAAACAGTGTAAACTTCTTAATTAAGTGGTGCTAATTCAGATGATGAATATTTTAACTCTTGAGGGTGTGAAAATGAAACCCAATGGACCCGCAAGGTTCCATTTGGTTAACCAACTGTCCATCATTTAGCCTGGGGACCACCTAGAACTTTCTCAAGGACCACTGGTGGTCCCCGGACCACCTGTTGAAAACCCCTGATGTATACGATAGCGTTTTAGCCCCACAGACACAAAAACTAAATATTTATTTTGCTTTTGTCCACAATACCAGGATGGATTTGGGCAAAACGGGCAAACATACAGATCAAAATGACCATTAATCTTCTACATTCTCTAGTTGTGTAGACTTGGGGCTAATTCACATGATGAATATTTTAACTCTTGAGAGTGTAAATGTGACGCACTAAACCGAATGGACTCACAAGGGTCCATTTGGTTTCATTTTTACGCTCCCAAAGAGTTACATCTAGTTAGAGCGTACAAAATTGAATGAATGGGCGCAAAAAAAAAAAAAAAAAAAAAAAACGTTTTCCTGGTACATTCGGTGGGCAAGGTTTTGTGGCCCCATACCGGTAATACCGGATACCATGACATTCCTAGTAGGGCTGCAACTAGAGATGTCCCAATCCACTTTTTTCAATTCCGATCCGATGCCGATATCACAATTTCTGTGTTAACCGATACGATACCAAATTCCGGTGGCCAATACTGATACTTTTCTGGTACCGATACAGTATTGCTGATACCAATATCAACGATATGCGAAAAAAGGGCCGTTCCGATGTTTTTTTCCGATACTGATACAGTACCAGGTTATTTTCAATGAATCAGCCGAACATTCAAGTAACGATTGTTCGATGAATCCGATTATGGCGCTTGTTTAGCTATCACCTAAAAAATATGTTTAACTTTTTTAACATTTTTAGCTATGATCGGCTAACAGCAGGTCCCACTCTTTCCTAGAAATGATCAAAATTGTTGGGTGCACATATGCTTCCAGTGTGGTCCCCAGGCTAAAATGGTGGAAAGTTGGTTAACCAGATGTAACTCTTTGGAGCGTAAACATGAAACCAAATGGACCCTTGCAGTCCATTTGGTTTTCATGTTTACGCTCTCAAGAGTTAAAATATTTCATCATGTGAATTAGCCCAAGTCTACACAACTGGAGAAATGTAGAAGATTAATTCATTTTGATCTGTATGTTTGACTGTTTTGTTTCCATATCCACCTGGAATGTGTGACAAAAGCAAAATAAAGGCTAAGAAGTCTTCAAATGGTGGTCTGTGGCTCAAATGCTGAATAAACAGTGGGCCATAATCCAACAATCAGCGTGTCATTACGGCTCGATTTGACATATTTATGATAATCACGATCGCAACTTAGCAAAACATTTTAGTTAAAAACGTAATAAATCTGTACATCAGACCTACAAATCTATGAGCTTGTAAATCTGAAGCGAAAGTGACAACATACTGATTAGAACACAAAAAGGCATTCCTGGTGATCAATAAAAGTAATTAATATATGATAACTTTCACAGTAATAGCTTTGTCATGTTTAATATGTGTTGCATCATAGTTTCCTATAGTTTGCATGTTTAAAACAGGGTTTTCAATTTCAGTGTAAGTTACCAGGGAAGTTTCACGGTGATTCATAGTAACTCAACTGCACCCTCTGCTGCCATGACTAGGTACTTCATCGACTCATTACTCTAGATCAGTGGTTTTCAACCCTTTTGATCCCAGGGCCCACTGTTTATTCTACATTTTAGCCACGGACCACCATTGGAGGACACTTTAGCCCCACGACTCAAAACTAAAGAATATTTTTGCTTGCAGGTAGATCACATGACAGTCCATTTGGTTCCTGTTTACGATATCAGAAGTTACAGATCTATAAGGGTCCATTTGGTTACCCAACTGCCCATCATTTAGCTGGGACCACCTGGGAATCCTCTCAGGGACCACTGGTATGAAATGAATCTTCCATATGTGCAGATCAACCCTCCACGGAGACAGAGTCAGCCCAAGCGGCTGAAGAAGACCAAGCCGAGAAGAAGAAGAAGAAGAAAAGAGAGAGAGACGCCCAGAAGAAGAAGACGCCGCAGAGACGCCCACAGACGGCCTGACGAGTCCTCCAACACAGAAGAAGAAAAGTGAGTGTGTAAACCAATAAAATCCATTTCAAAGCCCCATCGAAAGTTTGAGCTTTGAAATAGCGGTGCTGGTATTACTTACTCTTACAGCAGTGTTGTTTTCGTTGACTAAGACCAAAACGAAAATGCTCGTCAACAAAGCTTTTTCCAAGACGAAGACGAGCCAAAGACTAACGAAAACTATCCTCTAAAGACGAACTTGAAGACGTAATGTAATGGACACGTTCGTCAACGAATCAGACGAACGAAAATGTTAGGGCGGGACGAACGGAAACGAGATCCAATCACACTTAAAATGAAAAATAGAGGGAAAAATGGGAAGTTTTTTTTTTTTTACATGCTACTACTGACGTTTTGAAAACACCCATTTGAGACAGTTTGTGGCGTTAAGTTTAGTCTCTTGCACCTCTCTTTTCTACGCTCTCAAGAGTTACAGATCTATAGATCTATAGATTTTAGGTGACTGTCATGTGATCTACCTGCATGGCCTGTGTGATCTACTGGTAGATCACCATCTAACCGGTACCTTTTGGGTACCCGAGAACTAATTCTACTAAACGTCTACTAAATCCAGACAGTTTTCTTGGAAAAAAAATAATTAAAAAAAATCAATATTTCAAGGACCATCAAAAGTATCTGCATTTGACCTGACCCAACCCCTTCTGAAAATATTAGTTTTGATAACCCCCCCCCCCCCCCCCCCCCAGAAGCAAAAAACGTTCACAGACTTGAACCCCGTTTTCTAAACTATCATATCTACAAGTTCATAAGCGCGTCACTCGTGGCACGCTCATACAGTATCGTGGGAGATGAGATATAGGTCAGGGGGTTTTTCAACCTTTTTTCATACCAGGGCCCACTATTTATTCATAATTTGAGCCACGGACCACCATTTGAAGACATTTTTAGCACCACAGTCACCAAACTCTCTCCGATATTCGGATTTCGGAAATTCGGATATTTTAACTCTTGAGAGTGTAAACATGTTTATGCGCTCAAAGAGTTACATCCGGTTAACAAACTTTCATCATTTAGCCTGGGGACCACCTGGAATCTTCTCAGGGACCACTGGTGGTCCCCGGACTCAACCTGTTGAAAACCCCTGATATAGGTCATTTTGTCATATTCGTTCACACCTAATATGGAGTGATTCATCTTTTTTTCCTGGTTATAAAACAGTCCTATAAAAATGCAGTCCATTAATTTCTATTGTGATGTTCGTATTTAACTTCCCGTTGTTGTTGTTTTTTTTTCTGCAGAGAAAAACAAGATGACAGATGTGTCGGGTAGTTCGAACTGAAATGTTCCAGAATTCGCCGAAGAAATACCCCAAAAGGTGACTTATTTTATCAAACGCCTCTCAAGATCGGGTTTAACAATACTAATCCTGCGCCATCAGGTTACATCTCCGTACGTACACTACATTCTAGTTTCTGGCCTACATTCTACTGTAGTTTCTGACGCTACATTCTAGTTTCTGACGCTACATTCTAGTTTCTGACGCTACATTCTAGTTTCCTGACCTACATTCTAGTTTCTGATGCTAGATTCTAGTTTCTGACGCTAGATTCAGTTTCTGACGACCTACATTCTAGTTTCTGACACTACATTCTAGTTTCTGACGCTACATTCTAGTTTCTGACACTAACATTCTAGTTTCTGATGCTACATTCTAGTTTCTGAGTTTCTGCTGGGTCAGGGAGACCACTGGTCTGTGACCACTATGGCTAATTAAGATGATGAATTTTAACTCTTGGAGTGTAAAAATGAAACCAAATGGACCCGCAAGGGTCCATTTGGTTTCATTTTTACTTCTCAAGAGTTATATCTGGTTAACCAACTTAGCTGGGGACCCACCTGGAACCCTCTCAGGGACCACTGGTGTCCCTGGACCCCCTGGTTCAAAGCACCCAAGTAGGAAGTAAACTTAAATGCAAAATTTACAAAATATTTTTGGGGGGCAACTAAGTGACCATGACCTGAGGGCAAGTAGAACCTGACTGAGGGCAGGTAGAACCTGAGGGCAAGTAGAACCTGACACTAAGGTCCTCCGAGGCACTTGCCCGATGGGCAAGTGCCTGGCAGGCTTTAACTTTGTGCCAAATGTCATGCTTTCACATTGAAAAGTGCACAATTTTCACACAGAGGCTGGGCTATAAGTGGGTATCCATTTTGGGCGCCATTTTTTTCCATATCATATTCTAAACATTAATATTTGAAATCCAGTTAATTCCTGGGTTAGTAGTGACTAGATATAGCAAAAGAAAACAAAGAAAAAAAAAAAAAAAAAAAACAGCAATTGAGAAAATAAAGACTTTTAAGAAAAACAAAAATCCGATTTTGGTCAATTTTGAAATTAGGCAAAAAATGCATATTTTTTCATCTACAGATGGGCCACTCGAACTAAAATTGTTCTATAGGTCATCATCTACAAATTAGAAGCGAAAGTCAAACTTTTACAAGAGTTGTAAATGACGGTGTGTCGTGGGACCCCACTACTACTGCTACTAAACCAACTACAGCCGTGTCAAAAACAGAAAACTCTCTTGACTCAGACCTTTAGCTTTATGCATGCTGCGTGTCTGTTGCAACTTCAACAGCAACCATTGTTGTTATTGATGCTTTACTTGTCTAATAAAAGTCCTGTAACTGAAAACGGTATGGGTGCGGCTTCATCGCCCCGTGGCGCGAAGCGACACGGGCGATGAAGCCGCCCCCGTACCATTTTCTCTTGCCCCTCCAACATGTTCTATCAGAATTCGTTTTCCTAAAAGCCTTTGTGCTTAGAGCGACGGCCGGGTCCTTTCAAGCGGCGACGTCATCCACACGCCCCTCATACAACTTAGGCCCCTTTTACACGGAGGCGGTCGCCGTTGAAAACGGCAAAGAGCCGTTTAGTTTTCATTTTTCATACCCTCTTTAGATGAAGACGCGATCTGCCTGTAAACGCTGTTACAGTATGTGCATGCCCGGTCGCTAGGTGGCGCGTGTCGGCGTGACCGCACTGCCATATAAACCGGCCACACGTGTAGAACAACTTCCGTTCTACTTCCTCCTAGCCATAGCCATCTAGTAGAAGAGTTGCGACATTGAGGGGTCAGAAACGCTCGAGCTGCTGTTCATGCAGCCTGAATAGCGACAAACTGGAGTTGGGAATGCATTGTTTTCAATGAGAGTGGCGCAAATAAGAGCTGTTGTATGCATGTTTTCAACATGTCAGCTGTAACATTGTACTGTAACAGTAACAATTTTACTGACTGGCCTCATGAAGTGAACAGAGTTGGTGTAACTCTGTCTATTTCCAATGCTCTGCTCCTAGCAGCCGGAGTCTCGCGGATGTAAACAAACTTATAACGTGAGCCATGCGTGAGTGATGTCCCACATCTTGTCATTTTCTTGTCATTTTGCATCGTTTACGGTCTTTAGATGAAAGCGGGAGATGCAGAACCTTTACACTTTCCCAGGAGTTTTCACTTTGTCGCGTTTTCACCTCACGAAAACGCCGTCTTCGTCTGAATGGACCCCCACAAAACGGCTATAAATAATGAAGCCCATTTACGTGTAAAAGGGGCGGGAGTAAACATTGAACTAGATAAATGGCATGCCTTTCCACGGAGAACGATACAGATCAATGTTTTTTTTAACCTGATGGATTGAGCAACATCCTTTTAGGTTGTGACGTAAATGGTAAATGGTGCATTTATACAGTATAGTGCCTTTATCCAAGGTGCTTAGATAGGTTGTGCATCACATTCATTCATGCAAGGCACAACCAGCACATGAGGAGCAATTAGGGGTTCAGTGTCTTGCTAAAGGACACTTCGACAGTGACTCTGCGGGAGCCCGGGTTCGAACCGGCAACCTTGCGGTTTGGGTTAGCATTGTGACTCTACTCACCCCTGAGCCATTGCCGCCCCGCCGCGTAAACTGAAAACAAACTGTCTTTGTTTTTATCATATAGTCCTGTGGCCACGAAAAGGAAGACCGCCGAAGATAAAGCCGCCTCCAAAGCCAAGAGGCAAAAAGGCTCTCGGAACACGGCTCCCACGGCCGGGGGGACGGTCCCAACGGCTGAAGCGGAGACGAGTCGGACTCAGACAGCAGCGGCAGCTTGGATGTGGAAAAAAAAAAGCTGATTCTAGGACAAACGGGTGAGAGAGAGAGGGGAGAAAGAATTTAAATTTAAAGGTATATTCAGTGACTGAATAATGGAATTATGGCACTTATTTAGCTATCACCTGAAAATTATAGTTTAGTCAATGTTAGCTGCGACTCGATCGCCACGCATGCTGCATTAGAGAATCCCCCCCCCCACACACACACACACAAAGAGTTATTATGCCCCCCCTTTGCTAGTGGCTTCATGTTGACTGTCTACAGAACATCTAAAAGTAATTATCAGATTTATCAACATGTTCCTGGACACCCTTACTTTGCCACAACTGTTTTCCCCATTCCCAAGTATACTAGCTTTTATTACTCACTTAGATTAAAGCAATACTATTGAACATATTCACTTTACACTGCACATCATTTGGTGTTCATATATTCACCGGTAACGAGTAACGTCCTAGTATTGTAAAATGTATGTAAATTCTGCTTAAATTGTAAACTGTAATCCGTATGATGTGTTGCAATGCTTCTACTTGTAACATAAACCGCTCTGGATTAAGAGCGTCTGCTAAATGCCTAAATTGTAAATCGCAAATAACTAAAAGGAAAAAAAAAACATCACTAAAGGTCTTATAACCTGCCTCTTTTTTTCCTTTCAAATGATTTCTTAGGCTTTTTATGATTTGTTATAGCTTTTAATGCTTTATACCGTAAGTATTTATAAATACTACTCGATGAAGGAAAATGAACAGGTGAAATCTCTTCCGGAAAACAGGCGCTCTTGATGTCACTGTGGAGCTCCTATTTGCGTACTTGTGATTTAAAAAAAAACACCATGTCATGGTCTTTCAGAGGAGGAGGCTCCAGCACGTCCTTCGTCCCCTGTGGCAGATGCTGCTGCTGCTGCTGCTGTTGATGAAGCCTCCAGCTTTGTGTCTAAGCCAGTTAAGACGGCCAGAGCGAAACGTACCAAATACACGGCGGAGCAGGTGGAGGTACGTACGTTTAACATCAAGCAGGACTGGGAATGCAAATACTCCTATTAAGACTGGAACTCTTGGGTCTCTGAGACCCGTAAAAACCTCACCCATTCTCTCCCCTTAAGAGTTCACACCTCCATGCCCAGAGCAGCTCTATTGTTCCAGCTAATTTACACTCCAATTGAATTTCCAACCAGGAAGGACAAAGGTTGGAAAACAGGTTTTTTAGTGCTTTGAGGATTAGTGGGGAGAGGTGACGAGTGTCCAGTCATGGAAGGTGGAATCGCTTCTAAATTCATATTTAGAAATTATTACAGACGAAAAGAAAAACAGAGATGACTTAATTGCATATTTAGGAAAAGTCATTGAAGGGAACTTTTTCAGACCATCACACGCAGTGAAAATCTTTCTAGTGTTAGACCTACCACATACACAGTGGAACTGTGTATGTTAGATCCGCAAGGGTCCTTTTGTTTCATGTTTACGCTCTCAAAGAGTTACATCTGGTTAACCAACTTTCCAACATGTAGCCTGGGGACCACCTGGAAACCTCCCAAGGACCACTAGTGGTCCACTGGTTAAAACCACTGATATTACCTTTCGTTGGGTAGGCAGGATGCACGTTTGGGTGGGCTGTGCCCACCCCTGCCCCCTCTAGATCCGGCCCTGAGCCGAGCCATGACGTGAGTAGCGGCTTGTTTACAACGCATTTTTGCGCGACGTGTTGTGAGTTTGTGTCACAGTCACGCTATGACAAAGTGAAGCATGTTGGTTACATGCTTTTAGCCAGCAGAGTTTATTATACAACATATTTAAACCGTGCTGGATGCTGCCCATTTTATTTGAACCTACACAACTTGGAATAATTATAGTCTACGTTCAAATATCAACCTCTACGGCTGCAGCCATCATCATTGGTGAGTCATTAATTCATTGTAAATGAATAAATAAATAAATAAATTCAGTGTGATCATGTCAGGTAGCCTGCTTGACTGTTTGCAAGGATGTAAGCTACTGGGAAGTTGGTAGCCTGTTGGCTGCTGAGCCCTATTTATAACTCTATGGCTGAGCCAACGCATTTCAGGCAAAGAAAATCGCCTGTCGATAACACCGGCGTTTATCGTCGCCGTCTGGAATGCCCTTAAGTAACACCATCACCACACTATTTCAAAGTCAAACTTTCTCGGGGCCTTGAAATGGATTTTTTTTATGTGTAGATCTTGTTTGAGCCGGTCATTTTTAAAGTAGCTCTCAAGTCAAAAAATCTGGGCACCCCTGGATTAGAGATTGAATTAACCCGGACTTAACCCAGACTTATTTCTACTTGAAAAAAAACAACAAACAAAAAAACAACAACCTTACTACTCGTTTGTGCTACCATGATCTATTAAAAAACATTAATTCATTATTATTATTATTATTATTATTATTATTATTATTATTATTATTATTATATTAATTATAAATTCAATGTTTTTTTGGATATCATTTAATATAATGAATGTACTGTACATGTTCTAGACATTCTAATAAGCACAACAATATATTTATTGCAGCCATTTTTACATACTTTTATTAGGGCTAAAGGTCAAAGGTTAAAAAGAATCCAGAGATTAATTGAAGAGGCTAATTGCAGCCTCTGTTGGAGGTATTGTTATGCAAATATCATGAGCAATTTCAATGAAATTCTAAACATGATATTTATGTGAAAAAATAACAAAAAAAATAACATTTTTTTAAACAATTTAAGGGTTGATGTTGCTAAAAAGCAACGTTGGGCCTTCTAGCGCTAATGACTAGTCTAAGGGCCCTGATACACCTAGCAATGTTTTGATCAACATCCACAAGCAACGTCTATTATGAACGTTGACTCTTCACCTTTCTATAGAAACTGATCAACTCCTGGTTGTTCAGAAAAGTCAGATCCTTAGCGCCCTCTACTGGGCCGTTTTGAATCCTCCAATCACAGCCCTCCTGGGCGTCACCTGATCCTTTCTCTCAGACTGAAACCATGGCTGTTGCTGCTTCACTGCTGTGGACAAAAGCAGGGATTTTGTAACTTATATTCCGCTAAATGACCATTTTGAGTTGGGTGGCAGCTGGGTGAAAATGAGAACTAAGAATTAAGTATAAATGGAACTCTAGCGGGTCCATTTGGTTCACATTTGTACACTCTCAGGAAAAAAATGAAAATGGGTGGAATCCCCCCTTTTAGTGGGAGGTGTTGCCTATTGCCATGTGTCTCATCATGTTGCCTCGTTGATGTTGACATTGCTAGTTGATATTGATCAAAATATTGCTAGTGTATCAGGGCCTTAACTGTGTGTGTGTGTGTGTGTGTGTGTGTGTGGTGTGTGTGTGTGGTGTGTGTGGTGTGTGTGTGTGTGTGTGTGTGTGTGTGTGTGTGTGTGTGTGTGTGTGTGTGTGTGTGCGTGTGTGTGTGCGTGGTGTGCGTGTGTCTCAGGTCTTACAACATGCCTTCGAGCAGACATGCCTTCGAGCCGCAACGATCCAGGACCTCTCAGATCAGCTGGGCATGGAGCTCCATGCTGTCAAGGTACGTGCTCCAGGGACGGATTGGCCATCTGGAGTACAGGGAGTTTTCCCCGGTGGCCTGCGCCACCTAGTGCACTAGAATGTGCTAGATGCTCGCCTGGAACATACAGATCAAAATGACCATTAATCTTCTACATTCTCTAGTTGTGTAGACTAAGTTGGGCTAATTCACATGATGAACATTTTAACTCTTGAGGTGTAAAAATGACCCCCCCCCACCCCCCGCCAGGGTGGCCTGGCAAAGGCAAAATTGTCCCCGTGGAAAATATGTGCCAATCCGCCCCTGCGTTGCTCTCCTCACAATGCAGCCAAGCCATAGTTTTGGAACCAAATGAATCCATGGGCGGCAGGGGCGGATCTAGGTGTGGGCATAGGGGGGCTAAATGCCCAGTCTGCCCCACCAAACATGATGGCATGCTAAACAACCCAAGATATTTGAAATTAAAGTGCTTATATTTTAAATGATTTGAAACTCTACTACTACTGCTACTAGCAAACTAAAATTGTAGCTTTATGCATGCTGCGTGTCTGTTGTAACTTCAACAACAATGTTATTATGGATGCTTACTTGCCTAGTATAAGTCCTGTAACCGAATGTATGGGTAACATCCCCCCTGACAGGCGGCAGTGTTGCAAACTGCCAAAATCCTAAAATGCACCAGTGGCGCTTCCAAAGTCCACTAGAATGCGCTAGGGCAGCAGATTTTCATACCATTCTACCATTCTATTCTGCATTTTAGCCACAGAGTACCACCATTTCAATTGATGTTGAGTTTAGACTCTCGGGTCTAAATTTAGGCGAAATAACTGGCAAAATGTTGCTCAAAATAGCAATTCTTCTACGTTTTCGAAATGTGCCAATTATTTAAAATTAGGTCATTCAGATGATTAAATATAGTTTACCTCTTGTAACTCTCAAAAGTTATGGATCTATAATGGTCCATTTGGTTACCAATGGTCCTTTGTAGGAAGGAAGGAGGACTCTATCATAAGAGGAAAAATGGTGAAGAAAGAGGGCTTTAACTCTGGTGCCTGTCAACCAATTTCGCCCCAACTCACCAGCAAAAAAGGCACTAGATTTTCCGCCAGGAGTTTTTTCCACTAATTTCGGCGCTAGGTCTGCTAAATATTAAAAAAAAAAGCTAAACATGGCGTTTAATTGGAATATTAAAGGGGAAACATTAACTCCTCTCCCCATTAACCCTCTTCTCTCTACAGAACTGGTTCAGGAACGCTCGAGCTCGTCTGAAGAGGCAGCTGGAGAGAGTCTCGAGAGAGTCTGGAGAGAACGTCCTGCCATCAGGGGGCAGCACTGAGGCGCCGCAGGCTAAACCCACGTAAGTCTAAATATATCATATTTTACCACCCCACATTAGGGTGAGACTCGATTAAATTATTTGATCTAATTAATTTGAAGCTTTGTAATTGTAATCTCGATTAATCGCATACCAATGTTTGACCCGAGAAGCATTTTTTTGTATCAATTAAAGCAGGTTGGCAGCATTGTGAGTGTCCACACTGTGTCACTGTGTCACAAAACCGTGTCCACATTGCAACGTGTTATGTTGGGCATGAGGGTTAGAAATTGCGTTAGGAATTTTTGGACCAACGGTAGTACGAAACAGTGGGAGTTTGGATCAATGGCAGCCCTTATTGGTTACCCTGATCGGCGGCTTCGTCCATTGTGTGCACCGGTATGATCGCTACGCCTGAAATTCATCCAGTGAAAAAGGTTATCTTGTGCAAAATCTACTTGCGATTAAAATGAGTTAATTTTGTTAATGGCGATATTGTTTCTGTAATGAATTAATCTCAATTAATCAGTTAAAGTCCCAGCGATATACACATCGAATCCCCTGGTTCAAGATCGGTGATACTTATTCATGATTCATTAATTTGTTCATGTCAGAAATACTGGCTGACGTATTTCTGACATGGAACCAAATGGACCCATCAGGGTCCATTTGGTTCCATTTGTACGCTCTCAGAAAAAATCTTGAAGATGGGTGGAATCCCCCTTGTTCTAATAAAAGCACAGTCATTTGTGGGGGAAAAATGTGATATATCGATATATCAAATTGATCACAATATAAATCGATTCGGAACCCTAAATATCAATATTGTATTGTATCGTGAGGTAAGTGAATCGCCCCACCCCTAGTTTTATACGAACACTATATAGTGTGACTGGCGCAGTGTTGCCCACTGCCAAATCCAAAATGCATATACAGATCAAAATGACCATTAATCTTCTACATTCTATAGTTATGTAGCCTTGGGCTAATTCAGATAATGAATATTTTAACTCTTGAGAGTGAAAAAATGGTTTAATTTTATGTCTGTTAACATCTGGTTAACCAACTGTCATTTAGCCTGGGGACCACTGGTTGAAAACCACTGTCATAAGAGGCGTCTGTCAATCAATTTTGCCCCAAATCACCAGCCAAAAAGCACTAGATTTTCCGGCAAGAGTTTTTCCACAAATTTTTGGCACTAGGGGGTCTGACTAAAAAAAGCTAAATATAGCGGCAAATGCGGCAAGTTGGCAACACTGGACTGGCGGGCTTTAGGACTGCGACATTGCCGTTGCCTCGCGGCACCTCCTATAGTGTAAACCAGTTCGGAACATGTCGCTGCACATAAACATCGTGTTTGGGGAACTGAACGAACGAATGAAATTCTTATTAACAGATGAGAGTTACAGTACAAGTCAAGAACACACTGCAACAAAACTGATAACAGCTTGGAGAATTACAGTACAATTCAAGTACAGCAAATCTGGAAAAAAAAATGATTGGACACACCATTAAGAATACACTTTGTTTACACTAGTGGCCAACTTGTTCAATTCAATAGGACATTCAAATACGTACAAGATAATTTAGCCATCTCCCGATCTCGCAGTGAAAAACGTCAGTCGTCATATTCACGTTTTGTTGTGTCGACAGGCCTAAACCAAGGAGTAGCCTGACCCCTGGCCCGACAGTACCCTAACCCCCAAAGCCCCTGGGCCCGACGGTACCCTGGACTCCACCCCCGGACCGGAGGGAGCAGCCTCCAGGCCCGCACCCACGAAACCCGGGAAGACCAAGGCGAAAACTCCCTCTGCGCCCGAGGCACCCACACCCTCTGCGCCCACCTCACCCCCACCCGTACCCTCCCAGCCGCCACCGGCGTCCTCCCCTGACGCCTCCTCCGCCGCCCTGCTCCACCCGTCACCTCACAAGAAGGAGAAGAAGAAGAAAAAGATGGAGGAGGAGGAGAAAGCAGAGTGGAAGAAGAACCAGCCACCGCCACTGCGCAGAGGCCGAGGAGAAGAGCGAGGACACACCAACGAAAAAGAAGAAGAAAAAGAAGAAGGAAAGCAGAGAAGAAGCGAGAGAACCTGTCGGCTTTTATACCGGTAATTATCGGTTTCATAGTTTAGATGTCCTGGCACATGCAGGCCAAATCCTCAGTCAACATTAGTAATGATGTATACCAGCGGTTTTCAACCTTTTTGACTCCAGGGACCACCATTTATTCAGCATTTGAGCCACGGACCACCGTTTGATTACATTTTCACACCAAAGACCTAAATTAAAGAATTCTCTTGATTTTGTCCACAATTCCAGGCTGTATTTTGCCAACAAAACAGTGTAAACTTCTTAATTAAGTGGTGCTAATTCAGATGATGAATATTTTAACTCTTGAGGGTGTGAAAATGAAACCCAATGGACCCGCAAGGTTCCATTTGGTTAACCAACTGTCCATCATTTAGCCTGGGGACCACCTAGAACTTTCTCAAGGACCACTGGTGGTCCCCGACCACCTGTTGAAAACCCCTGATGTATACGATAGCGTTTTTAGCCCCACAGACACAAAAACTAAATATTTATTTTGCTTTTGTCCACAATACCAGGATGGATTTGGGCAAAACGGGCAAACATACAGATCAAAATGACCATTAATCTTCTACATTCTCTAGTTGTGTAGACTTGGGCTAATTCACATGATGAATATTTTAACTCTTGAGAGTGTAAACACTAAACCGAATGGACTCACAAGGGTCCATTTGGTTTCATTTTTACGCTCCCAAAGAGTTACATCTAGTTAGAGCGTACAAAATTGAATGAATGGCGCAAAAAAAAAAAAAAAAAAACGTTTTCCTGGTACATTCGGTGGCAAGGTTTTGTGGCCCCATACCGGTAATACCGGATACCATGACATTCCTAGTAGGGCTGCAACTAGAGATGTCCCAATCCACTTTTTTCAATTCCGATCCGATGCCGATATCACAATTTCTGTGTTAACCGATACGATACCAAATTCCGGTGGCCAATACTGATACTTTTCTGGTACCGATACAGTATTGCTGATACCAATATCAACGATATGCGAAAAAAGGGCCGTTCCGATGTTTTTTTTCCGATACTGATACAGTACCAGGTTATTTTCAATGAATCAGCCGAACATTCAAGTAACGATTGTTCGATGAATCCGATTATGGCGCTTGTTTAGCTATCACCTTAAAAATATGTTTTAACTTTTTAACATTTTTAGCATGATCGGCTAACAGCAGGTCCCACTCTTCCTAGAAATGATCAAAATTGTTGGGTGCACATATGCTTCCAGGTGGTCCCCAGGCTAAATGGTGGAAAGTTGGTTAACCAGATGTAACTCTTTGAGAGCGTAAACATGAAACCAAATGGACCCTTGCAGGTCCATTTGGTTTCATGTTTACGCTCTCAAGAGTTAAAATATTCATCATGTGAATTAGCCCAAGTCTACACAACTGGAGAATGTAGAAGATTAATTCATTTTGATCTGTATGTTTTGACTGTTTTGTTTCCATATCCAGCCTGGAATTGTGGACAAAAGCAAAATAAAGGCTAAGAAGGTCTTCAAATGGTGGTCTGTGGCTCAAATGCTGAATAAACAGTGGCCATAATCCAACAATCAGCGTGTCATTACGGCTCGATTTGACGTATTTATGATAATCACGATCGCAACTTAGCAAAACATTTTAGTTAAAAACGTAATAAATCTGTACATCAGACCTACAAATCTATGAGCTTGTAAATCTGAAGCGAAAGTACAACATACTGATTAGAACACAAAAAGGCATTCCTGGTGATCAATAAAAGTAAATTAATATATGATAACTTT
Source organism: Benthosema pterotum (assembly GCA_039105355.1). NCBI lineage: Eukaryota > Metazoa > Chordata > Actinopteri > Myctophiformes > Myctophidae > Benthosema > Benthosema pterotum. Next base: position 47,060,763 of record CM076983.1, on the reverse strand, counting down.
CACAGTAATAGCTTTGTCATGTTTAATATGTGTTGCATATGTTTCCTATAGTTTGCATGTTTAAAACAGGGTTTTCAATTTCAGTGTAAGTTACCAGGGAAGTTTCACGGTGATTCATAGTTAACTCAACTGCACCCTCTGCTGCCATGACTAGGTACTTCATCGACTCATTACTCTAGATCAGTGGTTTTCAACCCTTTTGATCCCAGGGCCCACTGTTTATTCTACATTTTAGCCACGGACCACCATTGGAGGACACTTTAGCCCCACGGACTCCAAAACTAAAGAATTATTTTGCTTGCAGGTAGATCACATGACAGTCCATTTGGTTCCTGTTTACGATATCAGAAGTTACAGATCTATAAGGGTCCATTTGGTTACCCAACTGCCCATCATTTAGCTGGGACCACCTGGGAATCCTCTCAGGGACCACTGGTATGAAATGAAATCTTCCATATGTGCAGATCAACCCTCCACGGAGACAGAGTCAGCCCAAGCGGCTGAAGAAGACCAAGCCGAGAAGAAGAAGAAGAAGAAGAAGAAGAAAAGAGAGAGAGACGCAGAAGAAGAAGACGCCGCAGAGACGCCCACAGACGGCCCGACGAGTCCTCCAACACAGAAGAAGAAAAGTGAGTGTGTAAACCAATAAAATCCATTTCAAAGCCCCATCGAAAGTTTGAGCTTTGAAATAGCGGTGCTGGTATTACTTACTCTTACAGCAGTGTTGTTTTCGTTGACTAAGACCAAAGCGAAAATGCTCGTCAACAAAGCTTTTTCCAAGACGAAGACGAGCCAAAGACTAAACGAAAACTATCCTCTAAAGACGAACTTGAAGACGTAATGTAATGGACACGTTCGTCAACGAATCAGACGAGACGAAAATGTTAGGGCGGGACGAACGGAAACGAGATCCAATCACACTTAAAATGAAAAATAAGGGGAAGAATTGGAAGTTTTTTTTTTTTTACATGCTACTACTGACGTTTGAAAACACCCATTTGAGACAGTTTGTGGCGTTAAGTTTAGTCTCTTGCACCCAAAACTTTCACGTTTTTTTTTTGTCCACAATTGGAAAAGAGAACAGCCAAAACGTTGGTCAAAATAACAAGTGTTCTCCATTTTCTAATTTTGTGGACTCTTGAAATTACGTAATTCAGATGTTAAATATAATTTAACTCTTGAGAGCGGTAAAATGAAACCAAATGGACCCGTAAGGGTCCATTTGGTTTCATTTTCAACGCTCTCAAGAGTTACAGATCTATAGATTTTAGGCGACTGTCATGTGATCTACCTGCATGGCCTGTGTGATCTACTGGTAGATCACCATCTACCGGTACCTTTTGGTACCCGAGAACTAATTCTACTAAACGTCTACTAAATCCAGACAGTTTTCTTGGAAAAAAAATAATTAAAAAAAATCAATATTTCAAGGACCATCAAAAGTATCTGCATTTGACCTGACCCAACCCCTTCTGAAAATATGTAGTTTTGATAATCCCCCCCCCCCCCCCCCCCCCCCCCCCCCCCAGAAGCAAAAACGTTCACAGACTTGAACCCCGTTTTCTAAACTATCAGATCTACAAGTTCATAGCGCGTCACTCGGTGGCACGCTCATACAGTATCGTGGAGATGAGATATAGGTCAGGGGGTTTCAACCTTTTTTCATACCAGGGCCCACTATTTATTCATAATTTGAGCCACGGACCACCATTTGAAGACATTTTAGCACCACAGTCACCAAAACACCGATATTCGGATTCGGAAATTCGGATATTTTAACTCTTGAGAGTGTAAACATGTTTATGCGCTCAAAGAGTTACATCCGGTTAACAAACTTTCCATCATTTAGCCTGGGGACCACCTGGAATCTTCTCAGGGACCACTGTGGTCCCCGACCACCTGTTGAAAACCCCTGATATAGGTCATTTTGTCATATTCGTTCACACCTAATATGGAGTGATTCATCTTTTTTTTCCTGGTTATAAAACAGTCCTATAAAAATGCAGTCCATTATTTTCTATTGTGATGTTCGTATTATTTTTTTTATTTTCAATGAATCAGCCGAACATTCAAGTAACGATTGTTCGATGAATCCGATTATGGCGCTTGTTTAGCTATCACCTTAAAAATATGTTTTAACTTTTTAACATTTTTAGCATGATCGGCTAACAGCAGGTCCCACTCTTCCTAGAAATGATCAAAATTGTTGGGTGCACATATGCTTCCAGGTGGTCCCCAGGCTAAATGGTGGAAAGTTGGTTAACCAGATGTAACTCTTTGAGAGCGTAAACATGAAACCAAATGGACCCTTGCAGGTCCATTTGGTTTCATGTTTACGCTCTCAAGAGTTAAAATATTCATCATGTGAATTAGCCCAAGTCTACACAACTGGAGAATGTAGAAGATTAATTCATTTTGATCTGTATGTTTGACTGTTTTGTTTCCCATATCCAGCCTGGAATTGTGGACAAAAGCAAAATAAAGGCTAAGAAGGTCTTCAAATGGTGGTCTGTGGCTCAAATGCTGAATAAACAGTGGGCCATAATCCAACAATCAGCGTGTCATTACGGCTCGATTTGACATATTTATGATAATCACGATCGCAACTTAGCAAAACATTTTAGTTAAAAACGTAATAAATCTGTACATCAGACCTACAAATCTATGAGCTTGTAAATCTGAAGCGAAAGTACAACATACTGATTAGAACACAAAAAGGCATTCCTGGTGATCAATAAAAGTAAATTAATATATGATAACTTTCACAGTAATAGCTTTGTCATGTTTAATATGTGTTGCATATGTTTCCTATAGTTTGCATGTTTAAAACAGGGTTTTCAATTTCAGTGTAAGTTACCAGGGAAGTTTCACGGTGATTCATAGTTAACTCAACTGCACCCTCTGCTGCCATGACTAGGTACTTCATCGACTCATTACTCTAGATCAGTGGTTTTCAACCCTTTTGATCCCAGGGCCCACTGTTTATTCTACATTTTAGCCACGGACCACCATTGGAGGACACTTTAGCCCCACGGACTCCAAAACTAAAGAATTATTTTGCTTGCAGGTAGATCACATGACAGTCCATTTGGTTCCTGTTTACGATATCAGAAGTTACAGATCTATAAGGGTCCATTTGTTTACCCAACTGCCCATCATTTAGCTGGGGACCACCTGGGAATCCTCTCAGGGACCACTGGTATGAAATGAAATCTTCCATATGTGCAGATCAACCCTCCACGGAGACAGAGTCAGCCCAAGCGGCTGAAGAAGACCAAGCCGAGAAGAAGAAGAAGAAGAAGAAGAAGAAGAAGAAGAAGAAAAGAGAGAGAGACGCAGAAGAAGAAGACGCCGCAGAGACGCCCACAGACGGCCCGACGAGTCCTCCAACACAGAAGAAGAAAAGTGAGTGTGTAAACCAATAAAATCCATTTCAAAGCCCCATCGAAAGTTTGAGCTTTGAAATAGCGGTGCTGGTATTACTTACTCTTACAGCAGTGTTGTTTTCGTTGACTAAGACCAAAACGAAAATGCTCGTCAACAAAGCTTTTTCCAAGACGAAGACGAGCCAAAGACTAAACGAAAACTATCCTCTAAAGACGAACTTGAAGACGTAATGTAATGGACACGTTCGTCAACGAATCAGACGAGACGAAAATGTTAGGGCGGGACGAACGGAAACGAGATCCAATCACACTTAAAATGAAAAATAGAGGGAAGAATTGGAAGTTTTTTTTTTTTTACATGCTACTACTGACGTTTGAAAACACCCATTTGAGACAGTTTGTGGCGTTAAGTTTAGTCTCTTGCACCCAAAACTTTCACGTTTTTTTTTTGTCCACAATTGGAAAAGAGAACAGCCAAAACGTTGGTCAAAATAACAAGTGTTCTCCATTTTCTAATTTTGTGGACTCTTGAAATTACGTAATTCAGATGTTAAATATAATTTAACTCTTGAGAGCGGTAAAATGAAACCAAATGGACCCGTAAGGGTCCATTTGGTTTCATTTTCAACGCTCTCAAGAGTTACAGATCTATAGATTTTAGGCGACTGTCATGTGATCTACCTGCATGGCCTGTGTGATCTACTGGTAGATCACCATCTACCGGTACCTTTTGGGTACCCGAGAACTAATTCTACTAAACGTCTACTAAATCCAGACAGTTTTCTTGGAAAAAAAATAATTAAAAAAAATCAATATTTCAAGGACCATCAAAAGTATCTGCATTTGACCTGACCCAACCCCTTCTGAAAATATGTAGTTTTGATAATCCCCCCCCCCCCCCCCCCCCCCCCCCCAGAAGCAAAAACGTTCACAGACTTGAACCCCGTTTTCTAAACTATCAGATCTACAAGTTCATAGCGCGTCACTCGGTGGCACGCTCATACAGTATCGTGGGAGATGAGATATAGGTCAGGGGTTTTCAACCTTTTTTCATACCAGGGCCCACTATTTATTCATAATTTGAGCCACGGACCACCATTTGAAGACATTTTAGCACCACAGTCACCAAAACTCCGATATTCGGATTCGGAAATTCGGATATTTTAACTCTTGAGAGTGTAAACATGTTTATGCGCTCAAAGAGTTACATCCGGTTAACAAACTTTCCATCATTTAGCCTGGGGACCACCTGGAATCTTCTCAGGGACCACTGGTGGTCCCGGACCACCTGTTGAAAACCCCTGATATAGGTCATTTTGTCATATTCGTTCACACCTAATATGGAGTGATTCATCTTTTTTTCCTGGTTATAAAACAGTCCTATAAAAATGCAGTCCATTATTTTCTATTGTGATGTTCGTATTATTTTTTTTATTTTCAATGAATCAGCCGAACATTCAAGTAACGATTGTTCGATGAATCCGATTATGGCGCTTGTTTAGCTATCACCTTAAAAATATGTTTTAACTTTTTAACATTTTTAGCATGATCGGCTAACAGCAGGTCCCACTCTTCCTAGAAATGATCAAAATTGTTGGGTGCACATATGCTTCCAGGTGGTCCCCAGGCTAAATGGTGGAAAGTTGGTTAACCAGATGTAACTCTTTGAGAGCGTAAACATGAAACCAAATGGACCCTTGCAGGTCCATTTGGTTTCATGTTTACGCTCTCAAGAGTTAAAATATTCATCATGTGAATTAGCCCAAGTCTACACAACTGGAGAATGTAGAAGATTAATTCATTTTGATCTGTATGTTTGACTGTTTTGTTTCCCATATCCAGCCTGGAATTGTGGACAAAAGCAAAATAAAGGCTAAGAAGGTCTTCAAATGGTGGTCTGTGGCTCAAATGCTGAATAAACAGTGGGCCATAATCCAACAATCAGCGTGTCATTACGGCTCGATTTGACATATTTATGATAATCACGATCGCAACTTAGCAAAACATTTTAGTTAAAAACGTAATAAATCTGTACATCAGACCTACAAATCTATGAGCTTGTAAATCTGAAGCGAAAGTACAACATACTGATTAGAACACAAAAAGGCATTCCTGGTGATCAATAAAAGTAAATTAATATATGATAACTTTCACAGTAATAGCTTTGTCATGTTTAATATGTGTTGCATATGTTTCCTATAGTTTGCATGTTTAAAACAGGGTTTTTCAATTTCAGTGTAAGTTACCAGGGAAGTTTCACGGTGATTCATAGTTAACTCAACTGCACCCTCTGCTGCCATGACTAGGTACTTCATCGACTCATTACTCTAGATCAGTGGTTTTCAACCCTTTTGATCCCAGGGCCCACTGTTTATTCTACATTTTAGCCACGGACCACCATTGGAGGACACTTTAGCCCCACGGACTCCAAAACTAAAGAATTATTTTGCTTGCAGGTAGATCACATGACAGTCCATTTGGTTCCTGTTTACGATATCAGAAGTTACAGATCTATAAGGGTCCATTTGGTTACCCAACTGCCCATCATTTAGCTGGGGACCACCTGGGAATCCTCTCAGGACCACTGGTATGAAATGAAATCTTCCATATGTGCAGATCAACCCTCCACGGAGACAGAGTCAGCCCAAGCGGCTGAAGAAGACCAAGCCGAGAAGAAGAAGAAGAAGAAGAAGAAGAAAAGAGAGAGAGACGCAGAAGAAGAAGACGCCGCAGAGACGCCCACAGACGGCCCGACGAGTCCTCCAACACAGAAGAAGAAAAGTGAGTGTGTAAACCAATAAAATCCATTTCAAAGCCCCATCGAAAGTTTGAGCTTTGAAATAGCGGTGCTGGTATTACTTACTCTTACAGCAGTGTTGTTTTCGTTGACTAAGACCAAAACGAAAATGCTCGTCAACAAAGCTTTTTCCAAGACGAAGACGAGCCAAAGACTAAACGAAAACTATCCTCTAAAGACGAACTTGAAGACGTAATGTAATGGACACGTTCGTCAACGAATCAGACGAGACGAAAATGTTAGGGCGGGACGAACGGAAACGAGATCCAATCACACTTAAAATGAAAAATAGAGGGGAAGAATTGGAAGTTTTTTTTTTTTTACATGCTACTACTGACGTTTGAAAACACCCATTTGAGACAGTTTGTGGCGTTAAGTTTAGTCTCTTGCACCCAAAACTTTCACGTTTTTTTTTTGTCCACAATTGGAAAAGAGAACAGCCAAAACGTTGGTCAAAATAACAAGTGTTCTCCATTTTCTAATTTTGTGGACTCTTGAAATTACGTAATTCAGATGTTAAATATAATTTAACTCTTGAGAGCGGTAAAATGAAACCAAATGGACCCGTAAGGGTCCATTTGGTTTCATTTTCAACGCTCTCAAGAGTTACAGATCTATAGATTTTAGGCGACTGTCATGTGATCTACCTGCATGGCCTGTGTGATCTACTGGTAGATCACCATCTACCGGTACCTTTTGGGTACCCGAGAACTAATTCTACTAAACGTCTACTAAATCCAGACAGTTTTCTTGGAAAAAAAATAATTAAAAAAAATCAATATTTCAAGGACCATCAAAAGTATCTGCATTTGACCTGACCCAACCCCTTCTGAAAATATGTAGTTTTGATAATCCCCCCCCCCCCCCCCCCCCCCAGAAGCAAAAACGTTCACAGACTTGAACCCCGTTTTCTAAACTATCAGATCTACAAGTTCATAGCGCGTCACTCGGTGGCACGCTCATACAGTATCGTGGGAGATGAGATATAGGTCAGGGGTTTTCAACCTTTTTTCATACCAGGGCCCACTATTTATTCATAATTTGAGCCACGGACCACCATTTGAAGACATTTTAGCACCACAGTCACCAAAACTCCGATATTCGGATTCGGAAATTCGGATATTTTAACTCTTGAGAGTGTAAACATGTTTATGCGCTCAAAGAGTTACATCCGGTTAACAAACTTTCCATCATTTAGCCTGGGGACCACCTGGAATCTTCTCAGGGACCACTGGTGGTCCCCGGACCACCTGTTGAAAACCCCTGATATAGGTCATTTTGTCATATTCGTTCACACCTAATATGGAGTGATTCATCTTTTTTTCCTGGTTATAAAACAGTCCTATAAAAATGCAGTCCATTATTTTCTATTGTGATGTTCGTATTATTTTTTTTATTTTCAATGAATCAGCCGAACATTCAAGTAACGATTGTTCGATGAATCCGATTATGGCGCTTGTTTAGCTATCACCTTAAAAATATGTTTTAACTTTTTAACATTTTTAGCATGATCGGCTAACAGCAGGTCCCACTCTTCCTAGAAATGATCAAAATTGTTGGGTGCACATATGCTTCCAGGTGGTCCCCAGGCTAAATGGTGGAAAGTTGGTTAACCAGATGTAACTCTTTGAGAGCGTAAACATGAAACCAAATGGACCCTTGCAGGTCCATTTGGTTTCATGTTTACGCTCTCAAGAGTTAAAATATTCATCATGTGAATTAGCCCAAGTCTACACAACTGGAGAATGTAGAAGATTAATTCATTTTGATCTGTATGTTTGACTGTTTTGTTTCCCATATCCAGCCTGGAATTGTGGACAAAAGCAAAATAAAGGCTAAGAAGGTCTTCAAATGGTGGTCTGTGGCTCAAATGCTGAATAAACAGTGGGCCATAATCCAACAATCAGCGTGTCATTACGGCTCGATTTGACGTATTTATGATAATCACGATCGCAACTTAGCAAAACATTTTAGTTAAAAACGTAATAAATCTGTACATCAGACCTACAAATCTATGAGCTTGTAAATCTGAAGCGAAAGTACAACATACTGATTAGAACACAAAAAGGCATTCCTGGTGATCAATAAAAGTAAATTAATATATGATAACTTTCACAGTAATAGCTTTGTCATGTTTAATATGTGTTGCATATGTTTCCTATAGTTTGCATGTTTAAAACAGGGTTTTCAATTTCAGTGTAAGTTACCAGGGAAGTTTCACGGTGATTCATAGTTAACTCAACTGCACCCTCTGCTGCCATGACTAGGTACTTCATCGACTCATTACTCTAGATCAGTGGTTTTCAACCCTTTTGATCCCAGGGCCCACTGTTTATTCTACATTTTAGCCACGGACCACCATTGGAGGACACTTTAGCCCCACGGACTCCAAAACTAAAGAATTATTTTGCTTGCAGGTAGATCACATGACAGTCCATTTGGTTCCTGTTTACGATATCAGAAGTTACAGATCTATAAGGGTCCATTTGGTTACCCAACTGCCCATCATTTAGCTGGGGACCACCTGGGAATCCTCTCAGGGACCACTGGTATGAAATGAAATCTTCCATATGTGCAGATCAACCCTCCACGGAGACAGAGTCAGCCCAAGCGGCTGAAGAAGACCAAGCCGAGAAGAAGAAGAAGAAGAAGAAGAAGAAAAGAGAGAGAGACGCAGAAGAAGAAGACGCCGCAGAGACGCCCACAGACGGCCCGACGAGTCCTCCAACACAGAAGAAGAAAAGTGAGTGTGTAAACCAATAAAATCCATTTCAAAGCCCCATCGAAAGTTTGAGCTTTGAAATAGCGGTGCTGGTATTACTTACTCTTACAGCAGTGTTGTTTTCGTTGACTAAGACCAAAACGAAAATGCTCGTCAACAAAGCTTTTTCCAAGACGAAGACGAGCCAAAGACTAAACGAAAACTATCCTCTAAAGACGAACTTGAAGACGTAATGTAATGGACACGTTCGTCAACGAATCAGACGAGACGAAAATGTTAGGGCGGGACGAACGGAAACGAGATCCAATCACACTTAAAATGAAAAATAGAGGGGAAGAATTGGAAGTTTTTTTTTTTTTACATGCTACTACTGACGTTTGAAAACACCCATTTGAGACAGTTTGTGGCGTTAAGTTTAGTCTCTTGCACCCAAAACTTTCACGTTTTTTTTTTGTCCACAATTGGAAAAGAGAACAGCCAAAACGTTGGTCAAAATAACAAGTGTTCTCCATTTTCTAATTTTGTGGACTCTTGAAATTACGTAATTCAGATGTTAAATATAATTTAACTCTTGAGAGCGGTAAAATGAAACCAAATGGACCCGTAAGGGTCCATTTGGTTTCATTTTCAACGCTCTCAAGAGTTACAGATCTATAGATTTTAGGCGACTGTCATGTGATCTACCTGCATGGCCTGTGTGATCTACTGGTAGATCACCATCTACCGGTACCTTTTGGGTACCCGAGAACTAATTCTACTAAACGTCTACTAAATCCAGACAGTTTTCTTGGAAAAAAAATAATTAAAAAAAATCAATATTTCAAGGACCATCAAAAGTATCTGCATTTGACCTGACCCAACCCCTTCTGAAAATATGTAGTTTTGATAATCCCCCCCCCCCCCCCCCCCCCCCCCCAGAAGCAAAAACGTTCACAGACTTGAACCCCGTTTTCTAAACTATCAGATCTACAAGTTCATAGCGCGTCACTCGGTGGCACGCTCATACAGTATCGTGGGAGATGAGATATAGGTCAGGGGGTTTTCAACCTTTTTTCATACCAGGGCCCACTATTTATTCATAATTTGAGCCACGGACCACCATTTGAAGACATTTTAGCACCACAGTCACCAAAACTCCGATATTCGGATTCGGAAATTCGGATATTTTAACTCTTGAGAGTGTAAACATGTTTATGCGCTCAAAGAGTTACATCCGGTTAACAAACTTTCCATCATTTAGCCTGGGGACCACCTGGAATCTTCTCAGGGACCACTGGTGGTCCCCGGACCACCTGTTGAAAACCCCTGATATAGGTCATTTTGTCATATTCGTTCACACCTAATATGGAGTGATTCATCTTTTTTTCCTGGTTATAAAACAGTCCTATAAAAATGCAGTCCATTATTTTCTATTGTGATGTTCGTATTATTTTTTTTATTTTCAATGAATCAGCCGAACATTCAAGTAACGATTGTTCGATGAATCCGATTATGGCGCTTGTTTAGCTATCACCTTAAAAATATGTTTTAACTTTTTAACATTTTTAGCATGATCGGCTAACAGCAGGTCCCACTCTTCCTAGAAATGATCAAAATTGTTGGGTGCACATATGCTTCCAGGTGGTCCCCAGGCTAAATGGTGGAAAGTTGGTTAACCAGATGTAACTCTTTGAGAGCGTAAACATGAAACCAAATGGACCCTTGCAGGTCCATTTGGTTTCATGTTTACGCTCTCAAGAGTTAAAATATTCATCATGTGAATTAGCCCAAGTCTACACAACTGGAGAATGTAGAAGATTAATTCATTTTGATCTGTATGTTTGACTGTTTTGTTTCCCATATCCAGCCTGGAATTGTGGACAAAAGCAAAATAAAGGCTAAGAAGGTCTTCAAATGGTGGTCTGTGGCTCAAATGCTGAATAAACAGTGGGCCATAATCCAACAATCAGCGTGTCATTACGGCTCGATTTGACGTATTTATGATAATCACGATCGCAACTTAGCAAAACATTTTAGTTAAAAACGTAATAAATCTGTACATCAGACCTACAAATCTATGAGCTTGTAAATCTGAAGCGAAAGTACAACATACTGATTAGAACACAAAAAGGCATTCCTGGTGATCAATAAAAGTAAATTAATATATGATAACTTTCACAGTAATAGCTTTGTCATGTTTAATATGTGTTGCATATGTTTCCTATAGTTTGCATGTTTAAAACAGGGTTTTCAATTTCAGTGTAAGTTACCAGGGAAGTTTCACGGTGATTCATAGTTAACTCAACTGCACCCTCTGCTGCCATGACTAGGTACTTCATCGACTCATTACTCTAGATCAGTGGTTTTCAACCCTTTTGATCCCAGGGCCCACTGTTTATTCTACATTTTAGCCACGGACCACCATTGGAGGACACTTTAGCCCCACGGACTCCAAAACTAAAGAATTATTTTGCTTGCAGGTAGATCACATGACAGTCCATTTGTTCCTGTTTACGATATCAGAAGTTACAGATCTATAAGGGTCCATTTGGTTACCCAACTGCCCATCATTTAGCTGGGGACCACCTGGGAATCCTCTCAGGGACCACTGGTATGAAATGAAATCTTCCATATGTGCAGATCAACCCTCCACGGAGACAGAGTCAGCCCAAGCGGCTGAAGAAGACCAAGCCGAGAAGAAGAAGAAGAAGAAGAAGAAGAAAAGAGAGAGAGACGCAGAAGAAGAAGACGCCGCAGAGACGCCCACAGACGGCCCGACGAGTCCTCCAACACAGAAGAAGAAAAGTGAGTGTGTAAACCAATAAAATCCATTTCAAAGCCCCATCGAAAGTTTGAGCTTTGAAATAGCGGTGCTGGTATTACTTACTCTTACAGCAGTGTTGTTTTCGTTGACTAAGACCAAAACGAAAATGCTCGTCAACAAAGCTTTTTCCAAGACGAAGACGAGCCAAAGACTAAACGAAAACTATCCTCTAAAGACGAACTTGAAGACGTAATGTAATGGACACGTTCGTCAACGAATCAGACGAGACGAAAATGTTAGGGCGGGACGAACGGAAACGAGATCCAATCACACTTAAAATGAAAAATAGAGGGAAGAATTGGAAGTTTTTTTTTTTTTACATGCTACTACTGACGTTTGAAAACACCCATTTGAGACAGTTTGTGGCGTTAAGTTTAGTCTCTTGCACCCAAAACTTTCACGTTTTTTTTTTGTCCACAATTGGAAAAGAGAACAGCCAAAACGTTGGTCAAAATAACAAGTGTTCTCCATTTTCTAATTTTGTGGACTCTTGAAATTACGTAATTCAGATGTTAAATATAATTTAACTCTTGAGAGCGTAAAATGAAACCAATGGACCCGTAAGGGTCCATTTGGTTTCATTTTCAACGCTCTCAAGAGTTACAGATCTATAGATTTTAGGCGACTGTCATGTGATCTACCTGCATGGCCTGTGTGATCTACTGGTAGATCACCATCTACCGGTACCTTTTGGGTACCCGAGAACTAATTCTACTAAACGTCTACTAAATCCAGACAGTTTTCTTGGAAAAAAAATAATTAAAAAAAATCAATATTTCAAGGACCATCAAAAGTATCTGCATTTGACCTGACCCAACCCCTTCTGAAAATATGTAGTTTTGATAATCCCCCCCCCCCCCCCCCCCCCCCCCCAGAAGCAAAAACGTTCACAGACTTGAACCCCGTTTTCTAAACTATCAGATCTACAAGTTCATAGCGCGTCACTCGGTGGCACGCTCATACAGTATCGTGGGAGATGAGATATAGGTCAGGGGTTTTCAACCTTTTTTCATACCAGGGCCCACTATTTATTCATAATTTGAGCCACGGACCACCATTTGAAGACATTTTAGCACCACAGTCACCAAAACTCCGATATTCGGATTCGGAAATTCGGATATTTTAACTCTTGAGAGTGTAAACATGTTTATGCGCTCAAAGAGTTACATCCGGTTAACAAACTTTCCATCATTTAGCCTGGGGACCACCTGGAATCTTCTCAGGGACCACTGGTGGTCCCCGGACCACCTGTTGAAAACCCCTGATATAGGTCATTTTGTCATATTCGTTCACACCTAATATGGAGTGATTCATCTTTTTTTCCTGGTTATAAAACAGTCCTATAAAAATGCAGTCCATTATTTTCTATTGTGATGTTCGTATTATTTTTTTTATTTTCAATGAATCAGCCGAACATTCAAGTAACGATTGTTCGATGAATCCGATTATGGCGCTTGTTTAGCTATCACCTTAAAAATATGTTTTAACTTTTTAACATTTTTAGCATGATCGGCTAACAGCAGGTCCCACTCTTCCTAGAAATGATCAAAATTGTTGGGTGCACATATGCTTCCAGGTGGTCCCCAGGCTAAATGGTGGAAAGTTGGTTAACCAGATGTAACTCTTTGAGAGCGTAAACATGAAACCAAATGGACCCTTGCAGGTCCATTTGGTTTCATGTTTACGCTCTCAAGAGTTAAAATATTCATCATGTGAATTAGCCCAAGTCTACACAACTGGAGAATGTAGAAGATTAATTCATTTTGATCTGTATGTTTGACTGTTTTGTTTCCCATATCCAGCCTGGAATTGTGGACAAAAGCAAAATAAAGGCTAAGAAGGTCTTCAAATGGTGGTCTGTGGCTCAAATGCTGAATAAACAGTGGGCCATAATCCAACAATCAGCGTGTCATTACGGCTCGATTTGACATATTTATGATAATCACGATCGCAACTTAGCAAAACATTTTAGTTAAAAACGTAATAAATCTGTACATCAGACCTACAAATCTATGAGCTTGTAAATCTGAAGCGAAAGTACAACATACTGATTAGAACACAAAAAGGCATTCCTGGTGATCAATAAAAGTAAATTAATATATGATAACTTTCACAGTAATAGCTTTGTCATGTTTAATATGTGTTGCATATGTTTCCTATAGTTTGCATGTTTAAAACAGGGTTTTCAATTTCAGTGTAAGTTACCAGGGAAGTTTCACGGTGATTCATAGTTAACTCAACTGCACCCTCTGCTGCCATGACTAGGTACTTCATCGACTCATTACTCTAGATCAGTGGTTTTCAACCCTTTTGATCCCAGGGCCCACTGTTTATTCTACATTTTAGCCACGGACCACCATTGGAGGACACTTTAGCCCCACGGACTCCAAAACTAAAGAATTATTTTGCTTGCAGGTAGATCACATGACAGTCCATTTGGTTCCTGTTTACGATATCAGAAGTTACAGATCTATAAGGGTCCATTTGGTTACCCAACTGCCCATCATTTAGCTGGGGACCACCTGGGAATCCTCTCAGGGACCACTGGTATGAAATGAAATCTTCCATATGTGCAGATCAACCCTCCACGGAGACAGAGTCAGCCCAAGCGGCTGAAGAAGACCAAGCCGAGAAGAAGAAGAAGAAGAAAAGAGAGAGAGACGCAGAAGAAGAAGACGCCGCAGAGACGCCCACAGACGGCCTGACGAGTCCTCCAACACAGAAGAAGAAAAGTGAGTGTGTAAACCAATAAAATCCATTTCAAAGCCCCATCGAAAGTTTGAGCTTTGAAATAGCGGTGCTGGTATTACTTACTCTTACAGCAGTGTTGTTTTCGTTGACTAAGACCAAAACGAAAATGCTCGTCAACAAAGCTTTTTCCAAGACGAAGACGAGCCAAAGACTAAACGAAAACTATCCTCTAAAGACGAACTTGAAGACGTAATGTAATGGACACGTTCGTCAACGAATCAGACGAGACGAAAATGTTAGGGCGGGACGAACGGAAACGAGATCCAATCACACTTAAAATGAAAAATAGAGGGGAAGAATTGGAAGTTTTTTTTTTTTTACATGCTACTACTGACGTTTGAAAACACCCATTTGAGACAGTTTGTGGCGTTAAGTTTAGTCTCTTGCACCTCTCTTTTCTACGCTCTCAAGAGTTACAGATCTATAGATCTATAGATTTTAGGTGACTGTCATGTGATCTACCTGCATGGCCTGTGTGATCTACTGGTAGATCACCATCTACCGGTACCTTTTGGGTACCCGAGAACTAATTCTACTAAACGTCTACTAAATCCAGACAGTTTTCTTGGAAAAAAAATAATTAAAAAAAATCAATATTTCAAGGACCATCAAAAGTATCTGCATTTGACCTGACCCAACCCCTTCTGAAAATATGTAGTTTTGATAACCCCCCCCCCCCCCCCCCCCCCAGAAGCAAAAACGTTCACAGACTTGAACCCCGTTTTCTAAACTATCAGATCTACAAGTTCATAGCGCGTCACTCGGTGGCACGCTCATACAGTATCGTGGGAGATGAGATATAGGTCAGGGGGTTTTCAACCTTTTTTCATACCAGGGCCCACTATTTATTCATAATTTGAGCCACGGACCACCATTTGAAGACATTTTAGCACCACAGTCACCAAAACTCCGATATTCGGATTCGGAAATTCGGATATTTTAACTCTTGAGAGTGTAAACATGTTTATGCGCTCAAAGAGTTACATCCGGTTAACAAACTTTCCATCATTTAGCCTGGGGACCACCTGGAATCTTCTCAGGGACCACTGGTGGTCCCCGGACCACCTGTTGAAAACCCCTGATATAGGTCATTTTGTCATATTCGTTCACACCTAATATGGAGTGATTCATCTTTTTTTCCTGGTTATAAAACAGTCCTATAAAAATGCAGTCCATTATTTTCTATTGTGATGTTCGTATTTAACTTCCCGTTGTTGTTGTTTTTTTTTCTGCAGAGAAAAACAAGATGACAGATGTGTCGGTAGTTCGAACTGAAAATGTTCCAGAATTCGCCGAAGAAATACCCCAAAAGGTGACTTATTTATTCAAACGCCTCTCAGAGATCGGGTTTAACAATACTAATCCTGCGCCATCAGGTTACATCTCCGTACGTACACTACATTCTAGTTTCTGGCGCTACATTCTACTGTAGTTTCTGACGCTACATTCTAGTTTCTGACGCTACATTCTAGTTTCTGACGCTACATTCTAGTTTCTGACGCTACATTCTAGTTTCTGATGCTAGATTCTAGTTTCTGACGCTAGATTCTAGTTTCTGACGCTACATTCTAGTTTCTGACACTACATTCTAGTTTCTGACGCTACATTCTAGTTTCTGACACTACATTCTAGTTTCTGATGCTACATTCTAGTTTCTGAGTTTCTGCTGGGGTCAGGGACCACTGGGTCTGTGACCACTATGGGCTAATTAAGATGATGAATTTTAACTCTTGGGAGTGTAAAAATGAAACCAAATGGACCCGCAAGGGTCCATTTGGTTTCATTTTTACGTTCTCAAGAGTTATATCTGGTTAACCAACTTAGCTGGGGACCACCTGGAACCCTCTCAGGGACCACTGGTGGTCCCTGGACCCCCTGGTTCAAAGCACCCAAGTAGGAAGTAAACTTAAATGCAAAATTTACAATATATTTTTGGGGGGCAACTAAGTGACCATGACCTGAGGGCAAGTAGAACCTGACTGAGGGCAGGTAGAACCTGAGGGCAAGTAGAACCTGACACTAAGGTCTCCGAGGCACTTGCCCGATGGGCAAGTGCCTGGCAGGCTTTAACTTTGTGCCAAATGTCATGCTTTCATTGAAAAGTGCACAATTTTCACACAGAGGCTGGGCTATAAGTGGGTATCCATTTTTGGGCGTCCATTTTTTCCATATCATATTCTAAACATTAATATTTGAAATCCAGTTAATTCCTGGGTTAGTATTGACTAGATATAGCAAAAGAAAACAAAGAAAAAAAAAAAAAAAAAAAACAGCAATTGTGAGAAAATAAAGACTTTTAAGAAAAACAAAAATCCGATTTTGGTCAATTTTGAAATTAGGCAAAAAATGCATATTTTTTTCATCTACAGATGGGCCACTCGAACTAAAATTGTTCTATAGGTCATCATCTACAAATTAGAAGCGAAAGTCAAACTTTTACAAGAGTTGTAAATGACGGTGTGTCGTGGGACCCCACTACTACTGCTACTAAACCAACTACAGCCGTGTCAAAAACAGAAAACTCTCTTGACTCAGACCTTTAGCTTTATGCATGCTGCGTGTCTGTTGCAACTTCAACAGCAACCATTGTTGTTATTGATGCTTTACTTGTCTAATAAAAGTCCTGTAACTGAAAACGGTATGGGTGCGGCTTCATCGCCCCGTGGCGCGAAGCGACACGGGCGATGAAGCCGCCCCCGTACCATTTTCTCTTGCCCCTCCAACATGTTCTATCAGAATTCGTTTTCCTAAAAGCCTTTGTGCTTAGAGCGACGGCCGGGTCCTTTCAAGCGGCGACGTCATCCACACGCCCCTCATACAACTTAGGCCCCTTTTACACGGAGGCGGTCGCCGTTGAAAACGGCAAAGAGCCGTTTAGTTTTCATTTTTCATACCCTCTTTAGATGAAGACGCGATCTGCCTGTAAACGCTGTTACAGTATGTGCATGCCCGGTCGCTAGGTGGCGCGTGTCGGCGTGACCGCACTGCCATATAAACCGGCCACACGTGTAGAACAACTTCCGTTCTACTTCCTCCTAGCCATAGCCATCTAGTAGAAGAGTTGCGACATTGAGGGGTCAGAAACGCTCGAGCTGCTGTTCATGCAGCCTGAATAGCGACAAACTGGAGTTGGGAATGCATTGTTTTCAATGAGAGTGGCGCAAATAAGAGCTGTTGTATGCATGTTTTCAACATGTCAGCTGTAACATTGTACTGTACAGTAACAATGTTACTGACTGGCCTCATGAAGTGAACAGAGTTGGTGTAACTCTGTCTATTTCCAATGCTCTGCTCCTAGCAGCCGGAGTCTCGCGGATGTAAACAAACTTATAACGTGAGCCATGCGTGAGTGATGTCCCACATCTTGTCATTTTCTTGTCATTTTGCATCGTTTACGGTCTTTAGATGAAAGCGGGAGATGCAGAACCTTTACACTTTCCCAGGAGTTTTCACTTTGTCGCGTTTTCACCTCACGAAAACGCCGTCTTCGTCTGAATGGACCCCCACAAACGGCTATAAATAATGAAGCCCATTTACGTGTAAAAGGGGCGGGAGTAAACATTGAACTAGATAAATGGCATGCCTTTCCACGGAGAACGATACAGATCAATGTTTTTTTTAACCTGATGGATTGAGCAACATCCTTTTAGGTTGTGACGTAAATGGTAAATGGTGCATTTATACAGTATAGTGCCTTTATCCAAGGTGCTTAGATAGGTTGTGCATCACATTCATTCATGCAAGGCACAACCAGCACATGAGGAGCAATTAGGGGTTCAGTGTCTTGCTAAAGGACACTTCGACAGTGACTCTGCGGGAGCCCGGGTTCGAACCGGCAACCTTGCGGTTTGGGTTAGCATTGTGACTCTACCCCTGAGCCATTGCCGCCCCGCGTAAACTGAAAACAAACTGTCTTTGTTTTTATCATATAGTCTGTGGCCACGAAAAGGAAGACCGCCGAAGATAAAGCCGCCTCCAAAGCCAAGAGGCAAAAAGGCTCTCGGAACACGGCTCCCACGGCCGGGGGGGACGGTCCCACGGCTGAAGCGGGAGACGAGTCGGATTCAGACAGCAGCGGCAGCTTGGATGTGGAAAAATGGAAAAGGCTGATTCTAGGACAAACGGGTGAGAGAGAGAGGGGGAGAAAGAATTTAAATTTAAAGGTATATTCAGTGACTGAATAATGGAATTATGGCACTTATTTAGCTATCACCTGAAAATTATAGTTTAGTCAATGTTAGCTGCGACTCGATCGCCACGCATGCTGCATTAGAGAATCCCCCCCCCCACACACACACACACAAAGAGTTATTATGCCCCCCCTTTGCTAGTGGCTTCATGTTGACTGTCTACAGAACATCTAAAAGTAATTATCAGATTTATCAACATGTTCCTGGACACCCTTACTTTGCCACAACTGTTTTCCCATTCCCAAGTATACTAGCTTTTATTACTCACTTAGATTAAAGCAATACTATTGAACATATTCACTTTACACTGCACATCATTTGGTGTTCATATATTCACCGGTAACGAGTAAGGTCCTAGTATTGTAAAATGTATTGTAAATTCTGCTTAAATTGTAAACTGTAATCCGTATGATGTGTTGCAATGCTTCTACTTGTAACATAAACCGCTCTGGATTAAGAGCGTCTGCTAAATGCCTAAATTGTAAATCGCAAATAACTAAAAGGAAAAAAAAACATCACTAAAGGTCTTATAACCTGCCTCTTTTTTTCCTTTCAAATGATTTCTTAGGCTTTTTATGATTTGTTATAGCTTTTAATGCTTTATACCGTAAGTATTTATAAATACTACTCGATGAAGGAAAATGAACAGGTGAAATCTCTTCCGGAAAACAGGCGCTCTTGATGTCACTGTGGAGCTCCTATTTGCGTACTTGTGATTTAAAAAAAAACACCATGTCATGGTCTTTCAGAGGAGGAGGCTCCAGCACGTCCTTCGTCCCCTGTGGCAGATGCTGCTGCTGCTGCTGCTGTTGATGAAGCCTCCAGCTTTGTGTCTAAGCCAGTTAAGACGGCCAGAGCGAAACGTACCAAATACACGGCGGAGCAGGTGGAGGTACGTACGTTTAACATCAAGCAGGACTGGGAATGCAAATACTCCTATTAAGACTGGAACTCTTGGGTCTCTGAGACCCGTAAAAACCTCACCCATTCTCTCCCCTTAAGAGTTCACACCTCCATGCCCAGAGCAGCTCTATTGTTCCAGCTAATTTACACTCCAATTGAATTTCCAACCAGGAAGGACAAAGGTTGGAAAACAGGTTTTTAGTGCTTTGAGGATTAGTGGGGGAGGAGGGTGACGAGTGTCCAGTCATGGAAGGTGGAATCGCTTCTAAATTCATATTTAGAAATTATTACAGACGAAAAGAAAAACAGAGATGACTTAATTGCATATTTAGGAAAAGTCATTGAAGGGGAACTTTTTCAGACCATCACACGCAGTGAAAATCTTTCTAGTGTTAGACCTACCACATACACAGTGGAACTGTGTATGTTAGATCCGCAAGGGTCCTTTTGGTTTCATGTTTACGCTCTCAAAGAGTTACATCTGGTTAACCAACTTTCCAACATGTAGCCTGGGGACCACCTGGAAACCTCCCAAGGACCACTAGTGGTCCACTGGTTGAAAACCACTGATATTACCTTTCGTTGGGTAGGCAGGATGCACGTTTGGGTGGGCTGTGCCCACCCCTGCCCCCTCTAGATCCGGCCCTGAGCCGAGCCATGACGTGAGTAGCGGCTTGTTTACAACGCATTTTTGCGCGACGTGTTGTGAGTTTGTGTCACAGTCACGCTATGACAAAGTGAAGCATGTTGGTTACATGCTTTTAGCCAGCAGAGTTTATTATACAACATATTTAAACCGTGCTGGATGCTGCCCATTTTATTTGAACCTACACAACTTGGAATAATTATAGTCTACGTTCAAATATCAACCTCTACGGCTGCAGCCATCATCATTGGTGAGTCATTAATTCATTGTAAATGAATAAATAAATAAATAAATTCAGTGTGATCATGATCAGGTAGCCTGCTTGACTGTTTGCAAGGATGTAAGCTACTGGGAAGTTGGTAGCCTGTTGGCTGCTGAGCCCTATTTATAACTCTATGGCTGAGCCACGCATTTCAGGCAAAGAAAATCGCCTGTCGATAACACCGGCGTTTATCGTCGCCGTCTGGAATGCCCTTAAGTAACACCATCACCACTATTTCAAAGTCAAACTTTCTCGGGGGCCTTGAAATGGATTTTTTTTATGTGTAGATCTTGTTGAGCCGGTCATTTTTAAAGTAGCTCTCAAGTCAAAAAAGTCTGGGCACCCCTGGATTAGAGATTGAATTAACCCGGACTTAACCCAGACTTATTTCTACTTGAAAAAAAACAAACAAACAAAAAAACAACAACCTTACTACTCGGTTGTGCTACCATGATCTATTAAAAAACATTAATTCATTATTATTATTATTATTATTATTATTATTATTATTATTATTATTATTATTATTAATTATAAATTCAATGTTTTTTGGGATATCATTTAATATAATGAATGTACTGTACATGTTCTAGACATTCTAATAAGCACAACAATATATTTATTGCAGCCATTTTACATACTTTTATTAGGGCTAAAGGTCAAAGGTTAAAAAGAATCCAGAGATTAATTGAAGAGGCTAATTGCAGCCTCTGTTGGAGGTATTGTTATGCAAATATCATGAGCAATTTCAATGAAATTCTAAACATGATATTTATGTGAAAAAATAACAAAAAAAATAACATTTTTTTAAACAATTTAAGGGTTGATGTTGCTAAAAAGCAACGTTGGGCCTTCTAGCGCTAATGACTAGTCTAAGGGCCCTGATACACCTAGCAATGTTTTGATCAACATCCACAAGCAACGTCTATTATGAACGTTGACTCTTCACCTTTCTATAGAAACTGATCAACTCCTGGTTGTTCAGAAAAGTCAGATCCTTAGCGCCCTCTACTGGGCAGCGTTTTGGAATCCTCCAATCACAGCCCTCCTGGGCGTCACCTGATCCTTTCTCTCAGACTGAAACCATGGCTGTTGCTGCTTCACTGCTGTGGACAAAAGCAGGGATTTTGTAACTTATATTCCGCTAAATGACCATTTTGAGTTGGGTGGCAGCTGGGTGAAAATGAGAACTAAGAATTAAGTATAAATGGAACTCTAGCGGGTCCATTTGGTTCACATTTGTACACTCTCAGGAAAAAAATGAAAATGGGTGGAATCCCCCCTTTTAGTGGGAGGTGTTGCCTGTTGCCATGTGTCTCATCATGTTGCCTCGTTGATGTTGACATTGCTAGTTGATATTGATCAAAATATTGCTAGTGTATCAGGGCCTTAACTGTGTGTGTGTGTGTGTGTGTGTGTGTGTGTGTGTGTGTGTGTGTGTGTGTGTGTGTGTGTGTGTGTGTGTGTGTGTGTGTGTGTGTGTGTGTGTGTGTGTGTGTGTGTGCGTGTGTGTGCGTGTGTGTGCGTGTGTCTCAGGTCTTACAACATGCCTTCGAGCAGACATGCCTTCGAGCCGCAACGATCCAGGACCTCTCAGATCAGCTGGGCATGGAGCTCCATGCTGTCAAGGTACGTGGCTCCAGGGACGGATTGGCCATCTGGAGTACAGGGAGTTTTCCCGGTGGCCTGCGCCACCTAGTGCACTAGAATGTGCTAGATGCTCGCCTGGAACATACAGATCAAAATGACCATTAATCTTCTACATTCTCTAGTTGTGTAGACTAAGTTGGGCTAATTCACATGATGAACATTTTAACTCTTGAGGGTGTAAAAATGACCCCCCCCCCACCCCCCGCCAGGGTGGCCTGGCAAAGGCAAAATTGTCCCGGTGGGAAAATATGTGCCAATCCGCCCCTGCGTTGCTCTCCTCACAATGCAGCCAAGCCATAGTTTTGGAACCAAATGAATCCATGGGCGGCAGGGGCGGATCTAGGTGTGGGCATAGGGGGGGCTAAATGCCCAGTCTGCCCCACCAAACATGATGGCATGCTAAACAACCCAAGATATTTGAAATTAAAGTGCTTATATTTAAAATGATTTGAAACTCTACTACTACTGCTACTAGCAAACTAAAATTGTAGCTTTATGCATGCTGCGTGTCTGTTGTAACTTCAACAACAATGTTATTATGGATGCTTACTTGCCTAGTATAAGTCCTGTAACCGAATGTATGGGTAACATCCGCCCCTGACAGGCGGCAGTGTTGCAAACTGCCAAAATCCTAAAATGCACCAGTGGCGCTTCCAAAGTCCACTAGAATGCGCTAGGGCAGCAGATTTTCATACCATTCTACCATTCTATTCTGCATTTTAGCCACAGAGTACCACCATTTCAATTGATGTTGAGTTTAGACTCTCGGGTCTAAATTTAGGCGAAATAACTGGCAAAATGTTGCTCAAAATAGCAATTCTTCTACGTTTTCGAAATGTGCCAATTATTTAAAATTAGGTCATTCAGATGATTAAATATAGTTTACCTCTTGTAACTCTCAAAAGTTATGGATCTATAATGGTCCATTTGGTTACCAATGGTCCTTTGTAGGAAGGAAGGAGGACTCTATCATAAGAGGAAAAATGGTGAAGAAAGAGGGCTTTAACTCTGGTGCCTGTCAACCAATTTCGCCCCAACTCACCAGCAAAAAAGGCACTAGATTTTCCGCCAGGAGTTTTTCCACTAATTTCGGCGCTAGGTCTGCTAAATATTAAAAAAAAAAGCTAAACATGGCGTTTAATTGGAATATTAAAGGGGAAACATTAACTCCTCTCCCCATTAACCCTCTTCTCTCTACAGAACTGGTTCAGGAACGCTCGAGCTCGTCTGAAGAGGCAGCTGGAGAGAGTCTCGAGAGAGTCTGGAGAGAACGTCCTGCCATCAGGGGGCAGCACTGAGGCGCCGCAGGCTAAACCCACGTAAGTCTAAATATATCATATTTTACCACCCCACATTAGGGGTGAGACTCGATTAAATTATTTGATCTAATTAATTTGAAGCTTTGTAATTGTAATCTCGATTAATCGCATACCAATGTTTGACCCGAGAAGCATTTTTTTGTATCAATTAAAGCAGGTTGGCAGCATTGTGAGTGTCCACACTGTGTCACTGTGTCACAAAACCGTGTCCACATTGCAACGTGTTATGTTGGGCATGAGGGTTAGAAATTGCGTTAGGAATTTTTGGACCAACGGGAGTACGAAACAGTGGGAGTTTGGATCAATGGCAGCCCTTATTGGTTACCCTGATCGGCTTCGTCCATTGTGTGCACCGGTATGATCGCTACGCCTGAAATTCATCCAGTGAAAAAGGTTATCTTGTGCAAAATCTACTTGCGATTAAAATGAGTTAATTTTGTTAATGGCGATATTGTTTCTGTAATGAATTAATCTCAATTAATCAGTTAAAGTCCCAGCGATATACACATCGAATCCCCTGGTTCAAGATCGGTGATACTTATTCATGATTCATTAATTTGTTCATGTCAGAAATACTGGCTGACGTATTTCTGACATGGAACCAAATGGACCCATCAGGGTCCATTTGGTTCCATTTGTACGCTCTCAGAAAAAATCTTGAAGATGGGTGGAATCCCCCTTGTTCTAATAAAAGCACAGTCATTTGTGGGGGAAAAATGTGATATATCGATATATCAAATTGATCACAATATAAATCGATTCGGAACCCTAAATATCAATATTGTATTGTATCGTGAGGTAAGTGAATCGCCCCACCCCTAGTTTTATACGAACACTATATAGTGTGACTGGCGCAGTGTTGCCCACTGCCAAATCCAAAATGCATATACAGATCAAAATGACCATTAATCTTCTACATTCTATAGTTATGTAGCCTTGGGCTAATTCAGATAATGAATATTTTAACTCTTGAGAGTGAAAAAATGGTTTAATTTTATGTCTTTTACATCTGGTTAACCAACTGTCATTTAGCCTGGGGACCACTGGTTGAAAACCACTGTCATAAGAGGCGTCTGTCAATCAATTTTGCCCCAAATCACCAGCCAAAAAGCACTAGATTTTCCGGCAAGAGTTTTTCCACAAATTTTTGGCACTAGGGGGGTCTGACTAAAAAAAGCTAAATATAGCGGCAAATGCGGCAAGTTGGCAACACTGGACTGGCGGGCTTTAGGACTGCGACATTGCCGTTGCCTCGCGGCACCTCCTATAGTGTAAACCAGTTCGGAACATGTCGCTGCACATAAACATCGTGTTTGGGGAACTGAACGAACGAATGAAATTCTTATTAACAGATGAGAGTTACAGTACAAGTCAAGAACACACTGCAACAAAACTGATAACAGCTTGGAGAATTACAGTACAATTCAAGTACAGCAAATCTGGAAAAAAAAAAATGATTGGACACACCAGTTAAGAATACACTTTGTTTACACTAGTGGCCAACTTGTTCAATTCAATAGGACATTCAAATACGTACAAGATAATTTAGCCATCTCCCGATCTCGCAGTGAAAAACGTCAGTCGTCATATTCACGTTTTGTTGTGTCGACAGGCCTAAACCAAGGAGTAGCCGCGCCAAAAAAAACGCCGACGACATCCAGGTAGCACCTACCCGCACCCACGAAACCCGGGAAGACCAAGGGTGTCCTGCATGATGGTGCACAATGACACGGTAGGTCAACAAACGCTGGGGTTTAAAAATGTACTACATTTAACATTAAAGGGGTACTCCACTTTCAAAAAAACTTTTGGTCATTTTATGGTCTACTCAGCCTCATGTGAACACACCAGACAGTTTATAAGTTACTCCTTTCAGTATTTAGATATTTGATGTTCATTAGTCTGCCGGAACGTCCTTCCCATAGAAACCCATTATAACTTAAAACTCCATTTTGACCATGACAGATTATTCGAAAACAACCAATCTTTTTTCTGGTGACTGATATTGTCCTCCTAATACGTGAGAGGGCCGTGGAATTGCATCTACAGTTTTCATTTATTTTTAAAATATTGTTTTGGAAAATGTAGCCGCCTCCATATTTGGGTAGGCCTACCCAAATGAATAAAACAATATTTTAAAAATAAATAAAAACTGTAAATGAAATTCCACGGCCCTCTCACGTATTAGGAGGACAATATCAGTCACCAGAAAAAAAATGGTTGTTTTTGAATAATCTGTCATGGTTAAAATGGAGTTTTAAGTTATAATGGGTTTCTATGGGAAGGACGTTCCGGCAGACTAATGAACATCAAATATCTAAATACTGAAAGGAGTAACTTATAAACTGTCTGGTGTGTTCACATGAGGCTGAGTAGACCATAAAATGACCAAAAGTTTTTTTGAAAGTGGAGTACCCCTTTAAGGACTTGACTGTATATTCCTGACTGTTGTTATATATATATACAGTATGTTCAGTGTTTGAGTTAAAGAACTTGGCATTATTGTAGTGGTAACGACCAGATAGGGAAACTCCAGGACTGTTTACCACTGCTCTAAAAGTGACGTAGGTGCTAAACATTTCCAGAACGCTGACAAACTACAAGCTGGGCTGACCCAGTTTGTTTGCCGTAGTCGCAGCTGCGTATGCTGCTCTTTGAACGTTCTCCTCTCTACAGAATTGCCGCTCGCTGCTGCGTTCTGGTTTGCTCTATGGTGTTCACGTTCAGAGTCAGAGAGTACGACAGAGTTACGACAACTCTGTCCACTTCATGGGGCCAGTCCAATGGCGGCTCTTCTACTTGGACTTGAATAGAGAATGGGGACAACCAATAGGGACCTGGACCTGAAGTAGGCGGAAATTCATTGGACTCAGGCAACAGGCCAGCGTTAATGATTTCAATCGCTTTATTTCAGATTGTTTGTTTATGTTGTACTATTACTAAAAACAAACATTTCAACAGTAACAAACATTTCAACAGTGTCTGTCTGCAAGGAAACAGTGGCAGCATCAAAGTAGAAGCAATCTAGAGCGGGGGGAAAAAGGTTGCCTCTATTACCTTGAGGAAATAACCTAGTATGCCTTTAAGTATTTCATACAGCTTAAGTTTAAAACAAACAAAAATCTGCCATTGTCTCAGTCTTTCAGATGAACATACTAGTATTCATTGGGTTTTCTTTCTCCCACACAGATCTACAGCGGTTGCAGAGACGGAGGTGTCCACACGTCGACACTCTACTCAAATGAAACCATTGGGTGCCTGGAACGTCCTGGGACGTCCTCGGAACGTAGAGTCCATTTCATCTCAAAGTGGGATCCGGGAGGATTTGGAACCACACTGCTAGCATATAGTTGGTTCATTTTGTATTTGTATTATAATGGTTAAGCCTACTACTGTAGCCTATACCTACAGTACTACTGATATTGTAATAATGATGTTAAATGTGCATTAACACTAAAATTGTGTGAGAGAAGGTTATGTGCAATTGAATTATCATAAGCAATTGTTTCAGTCATTAAAGTAGCACATTACAATAGAATAATAGTGGGTCATCGAGAGTATCATTGTTCTTGTCTGTAAGGTGATGGTTCATTATGCCTACTCATTCATTTTTGTTTTGTCTAGTTTTACCATTGAGGTGTAATTAGTTGCTAATTCAGTTAAAAACATTGTGGCCTAGCCTACAAAGTTAGATTGTCTTCTGTACAAATAAGAAAAAAAAGATGTCTTGGTTTTGGTCTTGGTCTCGACCTCTCTAGGTCTTGGCCTCGGCCTTGACCACTCTTGGTCTTGGTCTTGTCTTGGTCTCGACCCCTCTAGGTCTTGGTCTTGTCTTGGTCTCGACCCTCTAGGTCAGGGGTGGCCAACCGGTCACAGACTAAGAGCCACGTTTTTCACTGTGTTACTGCAAAGAGCCACATCAAACGGTCACAACGGTTATAAAACCGCCGCGACGGCCGTCACGGTCGCAAATAGGTTTCCCCTCTCCTGCCATAAGACATGTGTGTTTGTGTGCAGGTGCGCAATGCAAAGACACACTATTAAAACATATAGACATATATTTAGAAACACGGTTTACAATCCAAAAAAGTATTTGACAAGTCAAAAAACATACACCTACACCTCCACGGTGGACTAGGAATCAGTCCTTGGTCGAGTGGCTGGGCACCACTGTATAGGGCAGGGGTTTTCAACAGGTGGTTCGGGGACCACCAGTGGTCCCTGAGAGGATTCCAGGTGGTCCCCAGGCTAAATGATGAGTTGGTTAGACAGAATGTAGAAGATTAATGGTATTTTTGATGTGTATGTTTGACTGTTTTGTTTTCTTTGAAATCCAGCCTGGAATTGTTGACAAAAGTAAACAAAATCTTTAGCTTTGGTGTCTGTGGAGCTAAAATGTCATCAAATGGTGCTCCTCAGTGGCTCAAATTCTGAATAAATGGTGGGGCCTGGTATAAAAAGGTTGAAAACCACTGGTATAGGGAATGCATGAGTGCGCCAGGCGGAGCGTTTTTGATGGTTCCATGTCGAAGCACCTTGTGAGCCGCATGAAACCAGCTGAAGAGCCGCATGTGGCTCGTGAGCCTCAGGTTGGCCATCCCTGCTCTAGGTGCTAGTCTCGTCTCGATCTCGTCTCGATCAAGTCCGTGGGTGTCTTGGTCTTGTCTTGGTCTCGGTTTAGGTGGTCTCGACTACAACACTAGTAAATAGCATTTCAGGGGGCATTGGGTCACAAAAACACCTCATATAAACACAGACAAAAAAATCGGATTTTCTACAATTTGTGTTAAATTGAATTGAGCTCTCTCCTGGATTGAGACATCTCTTCCTGACATGTCCTAGTTGCAATAGTTTCTCTGAGTTGCAGTAAAGAGTGTTTACCATGCAATGACACTATTTGTGAGGCCTAAAGGCCTATTCATAGTTGATCTTCGGTGATCACCGCAACCACCATTGCCTACAATATGATGTAATACCACCGCAAACACTGCTCTTTCTAGCCCTCCTCTCTGATTTTACTAACCACCGCAGCAGTGCTCACTGGAAGCGGCCACCTGATGGAGCTAAACCAATTATATTGGCCGGGAGCCGCCAGGCAATGTTGATTGGTCCAGAGGTTTGGAACACCGGCTGCTTCTTTTTGACAGCTTGACACGTAAAAAAGAAAACACCCAAGTTACAACACCCCATTGCATGACAGGCTGGAGGAGAACGAAGGAAGGAATTTAATGATAAAGACAATGACATAATTGGAATAGGAAAACAGAAAGCAGAAAGGACTATAATTGAGGCAGGTATGAAGTAGAGAGAGAAAACAGGGTAAAATATAAACAACAATGGGTCCGAGGAGAATGGGAGAGGGGAGGCGGAGGGGCTGGCAGTGGTTTATACACTATGAATAGCGGTGGCTGTGGTGGTTTGAGCGTTGCTCACGGTGATCACCGAAAATCTGAAAACTCTGAATGAGCCTTAACAGTCTCCTGAGTAGGGTTGTCACGGTATGAGATTTTACAGTATTACGCTATTGGAAACCTATACCTCGGTATTTCAGGGTATTTAAAAAAATATATATAGCAGAACTGCACTTTGCACGCTCAGAACTATAGGACCCTTGCGGGTCCATTTGGTTTCATTTTTACACTCTCAAGAGTTAAAATATTCATCATCTGAATTAGCCTACACAACTAGAGAATGTAGAAGATTAATGGTCAGTATGTTTGACTATGTATTCCCAAATGGAATTGTGGACAAAACCAAAAGTAATCTTTAGTTTTGTGGTCTGTGGGGCTAAAATGTCATCAAATGGTAGTCCGTGGCTCAAATGCCGAATAAATAGTGGGCCCTGGAGTCAAAAATGTTGAAAACCACTGCTTCATATGAAAAACTTTGGAGTTGCCCACCCTGCCGTTCTTCCAGCCCACCCTAGTAGGGCTGGCTAAATTCGGCCCTGGAATCTACTAAAGAAAGATGATCCAACACAATGATGGAGAGGACATCCCACACCTCCCTATGTCTACATATTGAAGAAAGATGCTGGTGCAGAGAACACAAATGAGCTGGCCAGATGTATGGAGAACCGAGATGACTGGCGACGCCGTGGAGGGCTGGTCTGACCACGTAGGTGAGAAGAAAGGGTAAAGCAGTGGTGGTCTTTTTTTTTTCCATTTCATCTATCTAGATCCCATTCACCCCCCTCCCCATAGAGATTTCCAAATAATATTTATATCAATTATTATAAGCCGCTATAAGCCATCCAGGATCCTAATCAAATCATGGCATAACATGATTTGTTTTACACATAATCTAATATTATACAGTCATGAATTGTCAGGATCCTGGATGAATTAATTCTATAGCGGCTTGAATAATTGATATAAATATTGTTTGGAAATCATGGAGGAAAATATGAATGGGGTCTGGATGGATGAAATACGGTATAAAAAAGACCACCACTTCTATGCCCTTTCTTCTTTCCTACATCTCTAGTTATCTTGCTTCTCTCTCCATACATCTGGCCAGCTCATCTGTGCACTCTGCACCAGCATCTTTCTTTAGTACATCACACACATAGGTAGGTGTGGGACGTCTCCATTGATGTCTGATGTCAATGGGTTTCTATAGGGCTTGTGTTAGGGCTTTGTGTCCAGCATTCACAGCCATAGAAGAAGAAAATGATCTTGATGTGCCAGGGGAGGTTGAGTTCCACACACTGGTCATACCATTAAGGGCTCTTCAGGCAAGTGCTTTCCACCTTAGGTCTGTGGAGGCAACCTATGCACCTGGGTGTTTAAGGTCATTGTCCTCATTTCAAGACCATATTGCTGATCGGATGTCCTTAGGGGATGTCCACTTTGGTAAGAAAAGACTGTGTTTACATGGTCAGACAGCAAGAATATGTCATCAGTGTAGTCCAGGTCTGTGAGGGTTTCAGCAAGGTGTCTCATAGGGCATGATAGTGAAGCCTAGCTTCATGGCTCTGACCATCTCCACCAATTCCTCTTCATACAGTTACTTTTGGAGCTATATAAAGCGATACATTAGCACTTACCAATGATTCTTTTTTTTTTTTTTTTTTTTTTTTTTTTATTGCTGCTGCTCACTCCCCTAATTTAGATGTTTTAATGGTGTAATAACAATGACATAACATGTATATCATAAAGTTAATTCCTCATTTCCGTAGACTATTGTGGTTTAAGTTATCATTCATTAGAACAAAACTTCCTTTTAACACAATATATTATTAAAATGGAGTCTGGAACAAAACATGCCAAAATGCAAGTCAATTACTCCTCCTCCTGAAAGTAGTGATAGTTCCGGGCAGGCAGTTCTGAGCACGCACAGTGCAGTTTTACTGTAAGTTAGAACAGTATTTTTTTTCTTTATATGTATTTTTTTTAAATACTATGAAATGCAGAGGTATAGGTTTCCAATAAAAGCGTAATACTGTAAAATCTCATACCGTAACATCCCTACTTGGGACACTGTTAGGCCTCACGAATAGTGTCATTGCATGGTAGACACTCTTTGCAACTAGTAGACACTTTACTGCAACTAGGAAATGTCAAGAAGAGATATCAAATGCTCAATCCAATTGAACACAAATGGTTGAAAATCCGATTTTTTTAGTCTGTTTATATAAGGTGTTTTTGTGACCCAATGGCCCCTAAAACCCTATTAACATATCCCATGCTGCTGATATAACCCATTAAAGTAATTTGATGATGGTTAGTGCATTCCTGAACTCTTCTTGTTGATATACAGGTCCATTCCAAAAAATTAGAATATCAAGGAAAAGTTGGTTTATTTCCACAATTCCATTCAAAATCCCGAACTTTCATTAATTATAGATCCAGTGCTCACATTGTAAATGATTTCAAGTATTTGTTTGTTTATTTTTACACAATTTTGGCTTCCAGCTCATAAAACCCACCAAATCAGGATTTCAAAAAAAAAAAAAAAAAAAAAAAAGAATATTTTATGAGACAACTAAAAAAATGTGTTTTAAACAAGAAATGTTGACTATCTGAAAAGTATATTAATGTATGCAGTTAATACTTGGTCTGGGCTACTTTAGAACAAATTATTTCATTAATGGGGCGTGGCATGGAGGTGATCAACCTATGGCACTGTTGAGGTGTTATGGAAGCCCAGTTTTGCTTCAATAACAGCCATAAATGAATTTGTATTGTTCAGTCTTATGTCTCACACCTTCCTCTTGACAATACAACCCAGATTCTCTGTTGGATTAAAGTCAGGACAGTTAGCAGTTCAGTTATCCGCAGTAATACCATGGTCAGTACAGCAGCTACTAGTAGTTTTAGCTCTGTGGGCAGGTGCCAAATCGAGCTGGAAAGGAAAATTCTCATCTCCATCAAGCTTGTCAACATACCGAAGCTCAAGGTACTCTAAAAGATGGCTGTGTTGAAGTTTTCAGCAGATAACATGGCCTAAATCAAGTGTTTTGCCATGTCCAGTCTCCAAGCCATGTTATCGGCTGGTGTTAATCCACTGACAGTGAAAACTCACCAGTGGTCGCAACACAGCCATCTTTTAGAGTACCCTATGCTTCGGTATGCTGACAAGCTTCATGGAGATGCTAATTTTCCTTTCTAGCTCGATTTGGCACCTGCCCACAGAGCCAAAACTACTACTAACTGCTGTACTGACCATGGTATTACTGCGCTTAACTGACCTGCCAACTGTCCTGACTTTAATCCAACAGAGAATCTGGGTTGTATTGTCAAGAGGAAGGTGTGGGACATAAGATTGAACAATACAAATTCATTTATGGCTGTTATTGAAGCAAAACTGGGCTTCCATAACACCTCAACAGTGCCACAGGTTGATCACCTCCATGCCACGCCCCATTAATGAAATAATTTGTTCTAAAGTAGCCCAGACCAAGTATTAACTGCATACATTAATATACTTTTCAGATATTCAACATTTCTTGTTTAAAACACATTTTTTTTAGTTGTCTCATAAAATATTCTATTTTTTTGAAATCCTGATTTGGTGGGTTTTATGAGCTGGAAGCCAAAATTGTGTAAAAATAAACAAACAAATACTTGAAATCATTTACAATGTGAGCACTGGATCTATAATTAATGAAAGTTCAGGATTTTGAATGGAATTGTGGAAATAAACCAACTTTTCGTTGATATTCTAATTTTTTGGAATGGACCTGTACTGTCTTTATAACTGCCAAAAACTGAAAAATATGTTGTTTTTGACATATCCATGTTTGTACAGCCTGTAACAGGTGGAACCCCTTCAACCCAGACGGGGTTCCACATCTGAAAAGAAACTTCATGGTGTATAGAAACACTGTAGAAAGTTTCATGGTTTAGTCATAAAATGTACAATAGGTTTGCTTACCCGCTGTACTACAGGGGTAAGGGGTTGACACTATGGTGAATACAGTATACCAGTCTAACCAGTGATCAGACACAGGGGTAAGGGGTTGACACTATGGTGAATATACCAGTCTAATCAGTGATCAGACACAGGGGTAAGGGGTTGACACTATGGTGAATATACCAGTCTAATCAGTGATCAGACACAGGGGTAAGGGGTTGACACTATGGTGAATATACCAGTCTAACCAGTGATCAGACACAGGGGTAAGGGGTTGACACTATGGTGAATACAGTATACCAGTCTAACCAGTGATCAGACACAGGGGTAAGGGGTTGACACTATGGTGAATATACCAGTCTAATCAGTGATCAGACACAGGGGTAAGGGGTTGACACTATGGTGAATATACCAGTCTAACCAGTGATCAGACACAGGGGTAAGGGGTTGACACTATGGTGAATATACCAGTCTAATCAGTGATCAGACACAGGGGTAAGGGGTTGACACTATGGTGAATATACCAGTCTAACCAGTGATCAGACACTGGGGTAAGGGGTTGACACTATGGTGAATATACCAGTCTAACCAGTGATCAGACACAGGGGTAAGGGGTTGACACTATGGTGAATATACCAGTCTAACCAGTGATCAGACACAGGGGTAAGGGGTTGACACTATGGTGAATATACCAGTCTAACCAGTGATCAAACACATGGGTAACATTTGGTGTCGGTATCGGATAACACAGATAATGTGGTCTCTGGACCACAATTCTGATTTTAGACCACAAAAAATAGCGGACTTCAATGGGACTTTATGTGAGGATTTAAAGGACAAATGCCACGACAAGAGGGTAATAAAATAGCTTACGCTGTCCACAAACATGATCTAAAGCAGGGGTGGGCAATTATTTTTCCAAAGGGGCCAAATGAGATACATAAAATATTGTGGAGGGCCAAGACTAAAGTCTGCGGAATATTAATTTAATTTCAAGATAAAAGTAAGAGTAAGACCAACCATTTTGATACCAGAGCGCACTATTTATACAGCATTTGAGCCATGGACCACCATTTGACATTTTAGCATCAGAGACCCCAAAACAAACCCCAAAACTAACTTTCTTTTGTTTTTGTCCACACTACCAGGCTGGATTTTTAGGGGTTTAGGGGATTTTGGGGTAATTCAGATGAATATTTTAACTCTTGAGAGTGTAAAAATGAAACCAAATGGACCCGCAAGGGTCCATTTGGTTTCATTTATACGCTCTCAAAGAGTTACATCTGGTTTAACCAACTTTCCATATTGAACTCTCTCAAGGACCACTGGTGGTCCCCGGGCGGGTCAGAGTCAGCCAAAGGGCCGCATTTGGCCCCCGGGCCGCATAATGCCCAGGTATGATCTAAAGCATACCTGGGCATTATGCGGCCCGGGGGCCAAATGCGGCCCTTTGGCTGACTCTGACCGGCCTGTGGAAGGGTACTGTGGTTTTCAACCAGTGATCCGGGGACCACCAGTGGCCCTTGAGAGAGTTCCAGTTAAATATGGAAAGTTGGTTAACCAGATGTAATTCTTTGACAGTGTAAAAATGAAACCAAATGGACCCGCAAGGGTCCATTTGGTTTCATTTTTACGCTCCCAAGAGTTAAAATATTCATCATCTGAATTAGCCCAAGTCTACACAACTAGAGAATGTAGAAGATTAATGGTCATTTTGATCTGTATGTTTGACTGTTTTGTTTCCCAAATCCAGCCTGGAATTGAGGACAAAAGCAAAATAAATCTTTAGTTTTGCGGTCTGTGGGGCTAAAATGTCATCACATGGTGGTCTGTGGCTCAAATACTGAATAAATAGAGGGCCCTGGTGTCAAAAAAGGTTGGTCTTACTCTTACTTTTATCTTGAAAATTAAATGAACATTACGCAGACTTTAGTTCAGCCTTTAGTCTTGGCCCTCCACAATATTTTATGCAACTCATTTGGGAAAAATAATTGCCCACCCCTGATCTAAAGACAACTCAGAAGTGTTGTGAATGTGAGTTGTGAAGTTGTACTGAAAGCTTCTCTGCTGGCTAGGACTGTGCACCGTGGGCGCCATCTACTGGTATCATAGTGCATTACATTAGGACTGTCTTTCTGCAGTCAGTTTTACACATGGTGCCTGTTACCACCTTGTCTGAGTACGTATAGTGGAGATGTAACATAAATATGTAAGCAGAAACAGAAACCAGGACCTTTAACGTGAATTGCTCTCAGGAACAGCTTGTTTGATTTTGTCCTCATGATGATGTCATCAATGCACCCTGCTTCGTATAATTCCTCCTCTCCTTCAGTCATCAGTTCCAAATGTATTGCATTTCCAATTTGTTTATAATGTCCACCAGTGTTGATTATCCAAGTGGACCTAGAATGTTACCTATTATCTATTACCTTTAACTGTTTTGGATCATGACAATATGACAAACCCCGAGTAGTCGATTGTCCTGTAAACAACTCTGTGGCCAGATGAAATTCCATGGGGTCTAGTAAGACTACTGTATTGTAAATAATAAAGTAAAACAAAAAGATAGATTTTGCCACTTGTTCAATTGCTCTGCCTCCCTGTAAAAATATGAATAAATCAAACAAACAAATGTACAACACAATCTTTTACTTTTTCCCGATAAACAATGAACATTTTCAATCAATTGAACGAATAAACTATGAACATAAAAAAAATACATCAATAAAAATATAAAATGACACCCCGATAAATCAAATGAAATAAATAAAACATCCTAATAACACAACACAAATCATGAACTTATGCCCAGTAGCTCCCCTTGTAACCTTCTTCTCCTGTATGAACTCCATCGTTTCACCCACTGCTCTTTTCCGCTTTCCTTTTCTTTTTTCTTCCTTCATGCTCAGAGTTCTCTGCTGCTTTCACTGTCTTCTTTCTCTTCTTCCCTTTTTTCTCTCCTCCTCCACTCGCCACGCTCCCCTCTGCCTCTGCCGTTTCCTTTTCCGTTGCCTTTTTCTTTTTCCCTTTTTTCTCTCCTCCTCCACTCGCCACGCTCCCCTCTGCCTCTGCCATTTCCTCCACTACCTTTTTCTTTTTCTCTGCACCTCCTTTGGCAACGTCGCCCTGAACTCCCTCTCCCATCTCCTCTACTGTCTTCTTTTTGTCCTTCTGTGCTTGCTGTAAAACAGACAACTATGTTACATAAACCGTGGGTTACTTCTATATGGTCTTTAAAAAGTATATATATATATATATATATATATATATATATATATATATATATATATATATATATATATATATATATATATATATATATATATATATATATATATATATATATATAAATAAGAGGGGTGTTGATCTTACACTGGCTGATGTTAGCTGCCCTCCAGTATTCACTCCTCTGGTGACTGTTGCAGTGATGCACCCATGGGACTGTCCACTTGTCACACTGGAAACACACACAGTGGATGCTTTTGTTTAGTCAGTCTTTAGAAGGCCTGTACCATACCCGATACAATGCAAACCAAGTTTCACTTTTGTGTGATATTAAATCAAGACGGAATGGAAAAAAACAATTTTAATCACTTCCTGTAAACGAAAATGTTACGTCATGAGGCCCCCGTTAATAAAAGCCATTAGAAATTAAGCTGACCTGTTTTCATCCCATTTCTGAATCATCCTCCACAAACACAAGTGCCTTGATTACAATCAGAAATACTCGATTTTTAATCCCATTCTGGCGTACAGACAGTGTATTACTGGGTTTAAACTCAATCATCATGTTAGAATATATATCTGAACTAAGGCTGAACTAAGACTAAAATCTTAACGCAATTAACTCATGTTGACACTGACTCAACCCACTGAGTATTTTCTCACTGAAAAAATGGTTAGAGCACAGTTTTTAACGGAGACATATAGCTGTGTGTCTCCCTGTAACCAGAGCCATAGTGTATAGTTGGAGAATCTACCAGCACTGGGATGTAGATCACATATTTTGATAAATATTTAAGAAATAAATAGATATTTTTCCCCAGATTATTTTTATTTTTTAAATGTTCAAACCCTGTAAAGGAAAACAGGCATATTTTGTTCAGATTAGGGATGTTGAATGATTAAAAAAAATAATAATCAAATTAATCACAGCTTCAAAATTATTTTAATCATGATTAATCACCATTCGAACTATGAACGCATTATATGGTAGAAATAAGACAAATAGCAGTAAAGTGGCAGAGTTGAATGACTAACTAAACATCCCAAGCATCTTCTGTAGTATAGCTCAGCGTACACTTTGGATTTTACTTATTTATTATGCAGAAGCATGGCGATTTACACGAGTGGTCTTCAACCTTTTTGAAGTTTTCTGAAAAACTACAAAAGAATTGAATTGTTGCATACTGTACATATTGTACAGGATCCAAAAATGGAAAGGGTCAATTCAAAATTTGAGCCACGGACCATCATTTGGTGACATTTCAGCCCCACAGACCCAAAACTAAAGATTTATTTTGCTTTTGTCCACAATTCCAGGCTGGATTTTTCTGACGGACTTACTTTGAACACCCGCTTCGACCTCTATCAATGGATTGAATAGAGCATAATCATGAGTAATCACACCATCAAATACAACAAGTAGACACAGATAACATTCATTGCATCGGTGGATCACGGCTACTACTAGTAGGGCGGGGCGAAGGAAGTTTTACTGAGGTTATGGTGAGGTTATGGTTAGGTTTAGGCATAAGTTTACTGAGGTTAAGTAAGTTTAGGGTTGGGGTTAGGTGTAGGCATAGCCTAGTTTTACTGAGGTTATGTTTAGAGTTAGGCTAGGGTTGGGGTTAGTACAGTGCTTTATGCCGTTACTAACCCTAAACATAACTTCAGTAAAACTATGCTTCGCCCTGCCTACTAGTAGTAGCCGTGATCCACCGATGCAATGAATACAAAATATCTACTTGCCCGGCGGGTATCTGTTATCTGTGTCTACTTGTTGTATTTGATCGTGTGATTACTCGTGATTATGCTCTATTCAATCCATGGATAGAGGTCGAAGCGACTCCTTTTAATAGCTATTAAAACTGGATATAAAAATATCACGTAAATGATCATGCTCAACAAGCTCAAATTTAAAGGACCCTTCATTTCTCTTTCCCTTTTCTCTGCGCAGTGAAACTTCTGTCTGCTGGCTCAAATTACAACAGTAGCCTATTTGTTTACCAACCACCTGGAACTCGCTCAAGTCCAAATAAAGAGTCACTTTCAATAATAAACCACTGATATAAAGTCACAAACGCGGCGTCTCTTTTTCCTTCTCTCTTGTGTCTCTCTCTCTTGCGTTCGCTCATACAGGGAGGTAAACTGAATGGGCAAGCTGGCATGTTGATCAGTCTTAGTTTGTCCATGTAGCGTGAACGAATGGTCAGGTGAAGCAGAGTGATAACACCCCCCCCCCCCCCCCCACACACACACACACTAAAAAGCTGCCTATATTTAAGGGAACATCTCCATTTTCCACCCACCTGTGAAGCTGGCCTCTCACAGATATAACAGTAGCACTGCTCACATCTGAGGGAATTACTGGCGACGGCAACCGTGATCCTGTTGGTATACCTGATCATCAAAGTACAAGCAGCGCAGAGGGAAAATGCAAAAGATATACTGTAGATAAATGTCTGTTTTGATTTTTGGCTAAAAAGTTGCCTCTATTACCTTTAAAGGAGTTTTAAATGTTCAATATAAGTTTTAGAGGACAAGTATAGTGTTTCAAAGGGATAGTTTGGATTTTTGGAATTTAAGTATGTTGTAGTTCCAGTCATTTTGTGGGGGTCCCTGGGGCCACGCAATAAAAGTAAATGAATCCACAAAACTAACACAATTTGTGTCATTGAATTATTTCTAAAATATTTGGACCTCCTTCGTTCATTGTTGACCAACCCACATGGAACTATTTTGGGCATAGTGATATGGGCACAAAATACATAGTAGTGTGATAGAGGGGTCAAAAATGAACGAAGGACCTGCTAATATTTTAGAAATAAATGACGTTTGGGTTTTTTTTATTCATTTTCTTTCACTGCGTGGCCCCAGTGACGCCCCAAAAAATGACCAGAACTACTACTACTATTTCACCAAAACTAGAGCAGAACTCCCACCACAGGACTCTGGACATCAATTAATACAGTTGACACCACTATACGTTGTATTATTGGCAAGTATTTCATACAGCTTAACTTTAAAAAATCCAATCTCTTTAAGGCATAGCAGTCCCATCACCTAGGGTTCACTTTAACTAGTGTGCCCATTCCATTTTTTCGGTAATGTAGTTGAACTTGAATTGTACTGTGATAATGTAATAAATGTAATAATAATGTAATAAATGTGTGATAATGTACTGTAATTCTCCATTTCTGTTAATAAGAATTTCGATATTACAAAACAGTTGACGAATGGTTAATTATCAAACAAATTATTTTGATTTCCTATGTAACTGATTATGCAGTCCAGCTGAGTACCCTGTGGTTCAGTATGTTGACAAGCTTCTCAGGGATGCAAATTTTACTTTCCAGCTCAATTTGGCACCACAGAGCCAAAACTACTAGTAGCAGCTGTACTGGCCATAGTATTACTGCACTCACAGTAACTGACCAGCCAAATGACTTTAACCCAACAGAGAATCTGGATTGTATTGCCAAGAGGAGTGTGTGAAACTGAACAATACAAATTCATTTACGGCCGTTATTAAAGCAAAACTGGAAAAAGTAGCCCAGACCAGGTATTAACTGCATAGATTAATATATTTTTTGGAAATCCTGATTTGGTGGGTTTTATGAGCTGGAAGCCAAAATTGTATAAAAATAAATAAATACTGAATTACTAAATACTGCTCTATATCAATAATTAATGAAAGTTCAGGTTTTTTAATGGAATTGTGCAAATAAACCAACTTTTCCATGATATTCTAATATTTTGAAAGTGTACTGTATATCTCGACCACAAGCCAACATGACATCAATACATGACATAATACATCAATATAATAATAATACTCACTGGAAGGGATGAACAGGACAGTCGTAGCGAGCGTGGGGCAGCAGATCAGCACGCTGGGAGAACGTTATCACCAGGTCTTCATCCACGATGTTTGGAGTCTGTTCTGGGGCTAAACACAGTCATTACAATGTCTCTGACTCATGGAGTCTGTTCTGGGGCTAAACACAGTCATTACAATGTCTCTGACTCATGGAGTCTGTTCTGGGGCTAAACACAGTCATTACAATGTCTCTGACTCATGGAGTCTGTTCTGGGGCTAAACACAGTCATTACAGTCATTACAATGTCTCTGACTCATGGAGTCTGTTCTGGGGCTAAACACAGTCATTACAGTCATTACAATGTCTCTGACTCATGGAGTCTGTTCTGGGGCTAAACACAGTCATCACATAGTCATTACAATGACTCTTACTCATATCTCTCCCAAATGTAGTAGTTCTATAGATGCGTTCTATGCACTTTCTATGCGTTCTATGCACACCGGTTCTACATGGCTTACATCAATGTTTTTCAACCAGTGATCCGGGGACCACCAGTGGTTCTGGGGAGGGTCCCCCAGCTAAATGATAGAGAGTTGAAACCAACTGGACCCGCAACATAAACATGAAACCAACTGGAGCCGCAACATAAATGTTGTGGGTCCATTTGGTTTCATGTTTACACTCTCAAGAGTTATAATATTCATCACCTGAATGGCAGCAGCATGTAAACAACCAAATCCGTAGCTAACCAAATGGAACCACCAACGGCGTGCTGGAACTAAATGCGGAAGCTCGCCGTGGGTTGATATTAGCACAGCTGTTTGCACTTTGGGGATCTTGATTATACAGAGGTTTGTTATAGAGTGGAGCGGTCCGTTATAGTGACATACAGTCTGGCTTCTCATTGGAGCATTCCATTCAAGCCATGTAATAAATCAATCAATGACCACAGGGTGGAAATGTTACCGCTTTCCTTGACCGCTTCAACCATGATGACAGACTCATCACCGTTGTTGTCCGCCTCACTGTCTGCGTTGCTGGAGTTACTGGAAGAACTTGACGTTGAACTGGAATCACTTATGACGACCATCTCTGGTTCCTCTGGTTGTTCTTCCATCGCTGCTGGTGGAGCCATCAGCTTGGACACAAGCTTGGCACACACCTGTGACGGAGTGGCACACACCTGTGACTGAGTGGCACACACCTGTGACGGAGTGGCACACACCTGTGACGGAGTGGCACACACCTGTGACTGAGTGGCACACACCTGTGACTGAGTGGCACACACCTGTGACTGAGTGGCACACACCTGTGACGGAGTGGCACACACCTGTGACTGAGTGGCACACACCTGTGACTGAGTGGCACACACCTGTGACTGAGTGGCACACACCTGTGACTGAGTGGCACACACCTGTGACTGAGTGGCACACACCTGTGACGGAGTGGCACACACCTGTGACTGAGTGGCACACACCTGTGACTGAGTGGCACACACCTGTGACTGAGTGGCACACACCTGTGACTGAGTAGCACACACCTGTGACTGAGTGGCACACACCTGTGACTGAGTGGCACACACCTGTGACTGAGTGGCACACACCTGTGACTGAGTGGCACACACCTGTGACTGAGTAGCACACACCTGTGACTGAGTGGCACACACCTGTGACTGAGTGGCACACACCTGTGACTGAGTGGCACACACCTGTGACTGAGTGGCACATTCATCGGGCTCAGGGTAGGCGGTGCTAATGTCTGAGGGGGAGGGGGATTGTGTATATATGTTGCTATATCATTGACGCTCAAACTTGTTCACGTCAAGGAATGACAATGGGTGCAATTCTCAATCGCTGTGGTGTAGCAGGTATGGTGTAAGTCTTCTCATTGGCTGCATGGCAGCAAATCAGGTCTGGGGCATTGGGGTAGGCCGAAAGGCTATACCACCAGCCCTGGGCCTGAGCTTACCAAATAATTACCCAGAATAATTAAAACCTGCAAGTCAAAAGGTCCAGAAATCACCTGACCCCCCAATTAAAAATGTTACAGTACTCCCCGGCTTTGTTCATCATGAGTTGAAGCTCTTGATGACTGTTTTTAATTATTATGGATAATGATTTGGTAGGCCCAGGCCCAGGCCTGGTGGTATAGGCTTTCGGGCCTACCTCAAGGCCCCAGACCTGATTCGCTGCCATGCAGCCAATGAGCACGGCCCCAAACCTGATTTGCTGCCATGCAGCCAATGAGAGGACTTACACCATACCTGCTACACCACAGCGATTGGGAATTGCACCCAATGATTGTCTGTGAAGCACCTTGTTCTTGGGCACCAGATCAAAAGGATGCTGTCAGACTTGTCAGA
The DNA here is from genome assembly GCA_039105355.1 of Benthosema pterotum. Lineage (NCBI taxonomy): Eukaryota > Metazoa > Chordata > Actinopteri > Myctophiformes > Myctophidae > Benthosema > Benthosema pterotum. The sequence goes on along the minus strand of CM076983.1, from coordinate 47,018,572 downwards.
GAGCAGACTGGACAATACAGGTTTCAGTAAACGCAACAACAATATTTAAGACAGTGGTAAAAAAAAGAGTTGAGGAAGCTTACATTGCTGTTTGCTCCATAGAGGATATCCCAGACTTGGTTGCGTAGTTTTCGATTATATATGTGCAGATTGTTCATCATCCAGTTCTGGAGAAAAGTTGTGCGGAGTGGAGGGGGAAAAAGTATCATTACATGATGTCAACAAGACTGTAGCAGTGCTGTCTAGAGAGTGTGTGTGTGTGTGTGTGTGTGTGTGTGTGTGTGTGTGTGTGTGTGTGTGTGTGTGTGTGTGTGTGTGTGTGTGTGTGTGCGGGGGGGTCTTGTTCTGGCCCAGGATCCCTTTGCTGCCTGCAGTCCAGGGTTGCCGCAACCCTGCATAGTGAGTTATGTAGATGTTAAGTACATGTAGTTTGCATTAACTAATCTGTATGTACTGTACCTGGATTAAAGGGGAATTCCACACATTTTCAAAATTTTAATATGTTATTAATATACCTTAGAGATGTTGTGCGGACATTAAAAAAGTTCCCCCAATTCTGTATTTCCTAAAAATGGAGGTCTGAAAAAAATCCTTAACCTGGTGAAATACATCTGATGACATCATCAAGATGTATTTTGCCATGTTAATGATTTTTCTTTCAGACCCCTTTTTCCAGAGAGGGTACAAAAATGGAACCAAATGGACCCTGGCGGGTCCATTTGGTTCACATTTGTATCCTCTCAGGAAAATTTTAAAATGGAAATGGAATTCCCCTTTAACCACATAAGTGATAAATCCTTACTAAAAATAGCCTGGAAGCTCACATGTGCTGCTATGTTTGGAGGGATAAAGTACCGGTATTAGGTTTGTCGTAAATTCTCATCAGAATATGCTATGGTGCAAGTGGAGGCCCCAACTCTGAGGTCGCCCTAGGGGAGCCCAGACCCACTGTTGAAGACCCCTGTTACAAACAAACAAATCACAAGTGAAAGACTACCAAAGTAAATACAGACCTTAAACTTTGTCTTCTTCGTGGGACGTTTTGGTACAAGCTGACCCGGTTGAGGATATCCTTCAGCACTGTGTCCATGGCAATGTGGACCTTCAAGAAGGAGACAGTTAATCAGAGTGGCACACATTCCAGACATTTAGCCATGAGGCAGGGTCAATGCCTCTGTAGCCTCGGCTTTCATTTTCATTCGCGTTGCACGAAAACGGAAAGCCTGGACTAATTTGTTACCCACAGTGGCCTAGAGGGAGGAGTCAAGCTTCCGGGGTGGGCGTGGCTCCAAATGATGTGACGTAGCACAGCAGTGGAGGGGCGGTAGGGGGAGGGGCCGGGGATGACGACACGTTAGTGAGATCAAATCAGATCAGCTCATCTGCTGTGTGGATCCCACGGCACCCCGCCCCCTCTAGGCCAAAATCATTTCAGGTTAGACCAGACTAAGGTCTCTGAAGAACTTACCCATCGGGCAAGTGCAAGTCACTTGCCCAAAATATATTGTAAATTTTGAATTTAGGTTTACTTTCTACTTGGGTGCTTTAAACATTTCCTTTCACAGTCGAAGACTGTTTTGTTTAAGTCACAATCAGCTAGAGTAAATATTCAACTTGTAAATCAGTGTACATCAGTAGTTCCCACAGTGGTCACAGACTCAGGTATATCATTGACGCTCAAACCTTTTCATGTCAAGGAATGATATGAATTTGTCTGTGAAGCACCTTGTTCTTGAGCACCAGATCAAAAGGATGCTGTCAGACTTGTCACAGAGCAGACTGGACAATACAGGTTTCAGTAAACGCAACAACAATATTTAACACACTGGTAAAAAGAGATGAGGTAGCTTACATTGCCGTTTGCTCCACAGAGGATATCCCAGACTTGGTCGTGTAGTTTTCGATCATATATGTTCAGACTGTTCAGTGTTCATCATCCAGTTCTGGAGAAAAGTTGTGTGGAGTGGAGGGGAAAAAAGTATCATTACATGATGTCACCAAGACTGTAGCAGTGCTGTCTAGAGTGTGTGTGTGTGTGTGTGTGGGGGGGGGGGGGGGGGGGGGGGGACCCCGGGGGGGGGGACCCCACACTGCATAGTGAGTTATGTAGATGTAGCATTAACTAATCTGTATGTACTGTATATGATACAGTATATTCCCGTGCTTTTTCTTTTGTCAATTCTTTAACTCTAAGAGTGCCATTTTGTTCACATTTGTATCCTCCCAGGAAAATTCATTAACACGGTGAAAGAAAAATCATTAACATGGTGAAATACATCTTGATGATGTCGTCAGATGTATTTCACCATGTTAATGATTTTTTCAGACCTCCATTTTTAGGAAATACAGAATTGGGGGAACTTTTTATCATGTCCACACAACATTTCTAAGGTATATTAATGACATATTAGAATGTTGAAAATGGGTGGAGTTCCCCTTTAACTTATGTAAATCAGTGGGCAAATATATGTCGTGTTGGTCAGGCAAGTGAAGGTAGCGAGACCTTTTTCTTTATTTTTCCCAGGCAAGCCCTGAAATCGTAAAAAAATAAAATAAAAAAAATGCTATATCATTGACGCTCAAACTTTTTCATGTCAAGGAATGATATGAATTTAAAAGTATTAAAAGTATTAGGTTTGTCGTAAATTCTCATCAGAATATGCTATGGTGCAAGTGGAGGCCCCAACTCTGAGGTCGCCCTAGGGGAGCCCAGACCCACTGTTGAAGACCCCTGTTACAAACAAACAAATCACAAGTGAAAGACTACCAAAGTAAATACAGACCTTAAACTTTGTCTTCTTTCGTGGGACGTTATCGAACCAGCTGACCTGGTTGAGTATATCCTTCAGCACTGTGTCCATGGCAATGTGGACCTTCAAGGAGGAGACAGTTAATCAGAGTGGCACACATTCCAGGCTTTCATTTTCGTTCTCGTTGCACGAAAACGGAAAGCCTTTACTAATTTGTTATCCACAGTGGCCTAGAGGGAGGAGTCAAGCTTCCGTGGTGGGCGTGGCTCCAAATGATGTGACGTAGCACAGCAGTGGAGGGGCGGTAGGGGGAGGGGCCGGGGATGACGACACGTGAGTGATATCAAATCAGATCAGCTCATCTGCTGTGTGGATCCCACGGCACCCCACCCCCCTAGATAAAACCCCAACCCTTTCTACTTGGGTGCTTTAAACATTTCCTTTTGCAGTCGAAGACTGTTTTGTTTAAGTCACAATCAGCTACAGTAAATATTCAACTTGTAAATCAGTGTAAATCAGTAGTTCCCACAGTGGTCACAGACTCAGCAAATGATAGTTTGGAACCAAATGGACCTGGGAGAGGGATAGGAGAGATAGCTAGAAACTGGGAAAGACACAGAGGCAGAGCGCAACGACCACCTCGCCTACCTCGCCTACTTGCCTGATCGTCAACCCGCGGTCTTCACTTGCCTGACCATTTTTTTACTTACCCCGGGCAAGCGTTAGTGTCAAGCCCAGGAACAAATGCATGGAACAGGATGTGCACATGCACACACACTACAGTGGGATGAAACAGGCCAAGAGCACATGCGCCAAGGCCCACCCCCACTCGATCCTGATGGCCCCCAAAAAGTAATACTATTTGTTTTGAATTAAGTGAAAACACTGAATTTAGTCAGAAACTAAAAAACAAATTTTCCAACATAAACATCAATTTGTTTTGTATGTACTTGATTGAAATGAACAAGTTGGCCACTATTGTAAACAAGTGTATTCTTAACTACTGTGTCCAATCAGTCAGTTCAGATTTGCTGTAGTTGTACTTGAATTGTACTGTAATTCTCCAAGCTGTTATCAGTTTTGTAGCAGTGTGTACTTGTCTACTTGACTTGTACTGTCATTCATTCATTCATTTGTATTGTATTGCATTGTTTGCATTGTATTGTATATCATTTTAATGGTTGTTTAGTCTCCTTCACAACAAGGTAAAGCTATCATGTATCACAGGTTTGTGCCAAGCATGGGTCCTGTTGTCACTTTCTTGACTTTGTTTATGACCCCATACCTTCAAAATCTGCCTCAAAGCAAGGTTGAATTTGTTATTTTGTCAAAGTTTTGACAAAGTTTTGAGGGGTGTATGCGACCCACACTTTTAGCACACTGTGTTCTTGGTTCTAGGAATGTATGATATCTACACGCCATATTGTTGTAAAGGCGACTAATCAGTGTTTTGAACTGATATGAGATACGATACCAATTTGTACTGTTATGGCGGAGAAAATAATTCTCAACGTTTGGTTTCCGAACTTATGTGGGCATTTCGGTAGGTATTAGATCTGGACCTCCCTCCCCGATCGAGGACCCTTAACAAACGTAGGCCTAAAGGACTAAAACAACACAGATTCCACAAATAGACGTCTGCTATACTGTTGGCTGCACACACTTAGCCCATGTGGAGACTGAGGAGTAAGACAAAGTGGTATAACAAACAAGTTAGGAGAATTACAGCCATGTCAACAAAGAATATAAAGAATATAAACTATGATGGTTAACTCACTGTTCACGGTCCTCCAGTCTTAGTCTTAACTACAGCAGATCACCACAGGTAGGCCTACGATGGAAGGAGAGTTAAGATATACAACGACAGTGACGCAATCTCCGTTCACTTCATGGCGCCAGTCTAATTTGGCGGCTCTTCTACACAATGGAGACAGGTCATGGACCGGAAGTAGGCAGAAATACGATGGACTCAGGCGGCAGCATCTTAAATCCCTTTATGTTAGATCGTTTTATACTAGTAATAGTACAACATAAACATCACCGAGACTTTAGTCGTTGCTGTACAATACATTAAAACAGATGGTAGTTTGCACACATGGTTAGAACAACACTTGTCACAACACGTGTCCCAACACGTGTCCCTATTCCGGCTGCATGAACGGCGCTCGAGTGCTCAGTTTCTGACCCCTCAATGTCGCAACTCTTCTACTAAAACATAATGCGCACGTGTGGTTATAGATGGAGACTCAGTCCACCAGTAGATGGAGCCATTCATCTACTGCTCCCAGAAGGGAATGGACTTAAAAGAAAAGTTTTACTATACTATCTGTTTTACAATTTTAGGCATTTAGCAGACGCTCTTAATCTAATCTAGGGTGATTTATACAATACCCTACATGCAATACGGACATTTTAACAGCACAAACAATAGGTAGGCCTATCAATTAAACGTGTTAATAATAACAACTATTTTTGTGCACAGTCAAACAAACAAAATAATCCTATAAGTTGTGAAAATACTGCCTGTCTGCCTAAGTATTATTACTATTATTATTGTTGTATTTTTCTTTTCTTTTTATTTACTTTAGGGATTTGCTGTTTTTATGCTATTAATTCACCAAACGTTGAACTGAAGGTGATTTATTTACTGATCCAACAACACAACCAGTTCTTTCCCAACAGCAGTTGTAAATGTTATTATTTTTTCACAAAGGATGCAGACAATCAGCCTGCGATGTGTCACAAATCCAAACACTTGATCCAAAAGCTCTATTTTCAAATATACAACCCTTCTCTCTGTGCATATTTTGCTTTGACCATTGTTTGGAAGTGTAGGCCTACAGATAGTAGTAAGCTACTAACGTATAATGTGCGTTTAAACATGTTTATAAACATGTATAAAATGTTTTGATCTGAGCTGACTGTTTACTAAATGTGAATAGAAAATAAACATTGTTTAAGACTTTCCCCAGAGCAGAGCCCCTGCTGCGCTCCTGGCGCAGTGTTGCCAACTCTTGTGAGAGAAATAAGCCAACCCATCTCTATTGAGTTGGCTTATGGTGGGGGGGCATTGGCGTTAAACAAGCCAACATGGCAACCCTGACTTTGCGCAAGAGAGGGGGCCGCTGTGTGTGTGTGTGTGTGTGTGTGTGTGTGTGTGTGTGTGTGTGTGTGTGTGTGTGTGTGTGTGTGTGTGTGTGTGTGTGTGTGTGTGTGTGTGTGTGTGTGTGTGTGTGTGTGTGTGTGTGTGTGTGTGTGTGTGTGTGTGATTTGAGACCTGCCCACAGCCACATCGGTGTACCGATCTATGAAGATGCACTCCTCCAGCACCGTGACAACTTCCAAAGGTAGGAGGAGAGAGAGAGATCAAAATAGCCAAAGGGTCCATTTGGTTTTGTTTTGATCGAGTCAGGCATTGGTTTCGCTGAGCTTAATTTCATTTGTAGGCCTATGCCTTCCTGAAAATGTTCGACCTATAAGCCTTCTTTGTTTTACAGTTGTGTAGGCCCTATATGAACTAAAAACAAAGCGCTAGGGATGAGTGTCATTCTGACCATGGATGGAGTTAAAGTCTGTTATATCTGTAGAATTCACTTTGCTCTGTGGTTTTAGGGCAGGAGTCTGGCCTATAGTTAGTAAAGGGCTCTGAGCCATTGTATTGAAATTACTGCTACTACTACTACTACTACTACTACTACTACTACTACTACTACTACTACTACTACTACTACTACTACTACTACTACTACTACTACTACTACTACTACTACTACTACTACTACTACTACTACTACTACTACTATTATATTTATTATTATTATGAGGCTTACAGCTGTGCTGTGCTCACATTGATGCATTATGAAAAGACTAATGGCAGTGGATGATGGAATGTGTAACCTACACAATGTATACATGTGAATTACTAATAGGCCTAATAAAAGAGTCAAATTAAATGAAATTCCCTCACAGTCTTTAACATAAAATGGTGCCTTTTGAAGGACCATTTCTTTCCAACCCATTTTCATATAATTGGTCCAAATCATGATGAAATGGCAGCTATACTCACAGTTCTCATAGGAAGGCTGTTGGTAGTTCAGAAACCTGTAGACAGTGAACAACATCAATGGGGAATCTAAAACGGCAAACTTTATAATTCCTTTCTAGTTCTGAAAAGTTCCATTACAATAAAACCATACATTGTTGTAAAGGTGACAAATCAGCATTTACAATGATGTACTACAGTACAATATCAATTGGTATTATTAAGGTGTAGAAAATAATTCCCAGAGTTAAGTTTCCAAACTGATATGGTCCAGTTTATATCCCTTTTTGAACAGTGAAAGATATTCTGAGTAGCATGCACTGTAGTGAAGCAGCATACTTCAACCTTTTTAGATTATGATTTCGTTCCTCCTCTTTCAACAGACTTTCTGAGCTGCACCTTATTGACGACTTTAACAGAGACAGACAACCTGATTGGTGAGTAACAAAAATAGTTTGCAGAATATCACATGGGTTTTAAATGATAAAATCCAATGATGAGCAAACATTCTACATCTGATGTAACCCAGGCATGTGAAGATGGTATTGTGTTCCATCTCAATAACCTCAGTGACCCCACAGTGCCACAGGGGTTGACACTAAGGTCTCGGAGGCACTTGCCCATCGGGCAAGTGCAAGTCAGGTTCTACTTGCCCTCAGCTCATGGTCACTTGCCCCCCAGGTTCCAGGTGGTCCCCAGTTAAGTTGGTTAACCAGATGTAACTCTTGAGAACGTAAAAATGAAACCAAATGGACCCTTGCGGGTCCATTTGGTTTCATTTTTACACTCTCAAGAGTTAAAATTCATCATCTTAATTAGCCCAGGTCTACACTGTAGAAGATTAATGGTCATTTTGATGTGTTAATTTGAAAATAAAACATTGTTAATTTGAAAATAAACATTGTTTGAGACTTTCCCCAGAGCAGAGCCCCTGCTGCGCTCCTGGCGCAGTGTTGCCAACTCTTGTGAGAGAAATAAGCCAACCCATCTCTATTGAGTTGGCTTATGGTGGGGGGGCATTGGCGTTAAACAAGCCAACATGGCAACCCTGACTTTGCGCAAGAGAGGGGGCCGCTGTGTGTGTGTGTGTGTGTGTGTGTGTGTGTGTGTGTGTGTGTGTGTGTGTGTGTGTGTGTGTGTGTGTGTGTGTGTGTGTGTGTGTGTGTGTGTGTGTGTGTGTGTGATTTGAGACCTGCCCACAGCCACATCGGTGTACCGATCTATGAAGATGCACTCCTCCAGCACCGTGACAACTTCCAAAGGTAGGAGGAGAGAGAGAGATCAAAATAGCCAAAGGGTCCATTTGGTTTTGTTTTGATCGAGTCAGGCATTGGTTTCGCTGAGCTTAATTTCATTTGTAGGCCTATGCCTTCCTGAAAATGTTCGACCTATAAGCCTTCTTTGTTTTACAGTTGTGTAGGCCCTATATGAACTAAAAACAAAGCGCTAGGGGGTGAGTGTCATTCTGACCATGGATGGAGTTAAAGTCTGTTATATCTGTAGAATTCACTTTGCTCTGTGGTTTTAGGGCAGGAGCCTGGCCTATAGTTAGTAAAGGGCTCTGAGCCATTGTATTGAAATTACTGCTACTACTACTACTACTACTACTACTACTACTACTACTACTACTACTACTACTACTACTACTACTACTACTACTACTACTACTACTACTACTACTACTACTACTACTACTACTACTACTATATTTATTATTATTATGAGGCTTACAGCTGTGCTGTGCTCACATTGATGCATTATGAAAAGACTAATGGCAGTGGATGATGGAATGTGTAACCTACACAATGTATACATGTGAATTACTAATAGGCCTAATAAAAGAGTCAAATTAAATGAAATTCCCTCACAGTCTTTAACATAAAATGGTGCCTTTTGAAGGACCATTTCTTTCCAACCCATTTTCATATAATTGGTCCAAATCATGATGAAATGGCAGCTATACTCACAGTTCTCATAGGAAGGCTGTTGGTAGTTCAGAAACCTGTAGACAGTGAACAACATCAATGGGGAATCTAAAACGGCAAACTTTATAATTCCTTTCTAGTTCTGAAAAGTTCCATTACAATAAAACCATACATTGTTGTAAAGGTGACAAATCAGCATTTACAATGATGTACTACAGTACAATATCAATTGGTATTATTAAGGTGTAGAAAATAATTCCCAGAGTTAAGTTTCCAAACTGATATGGTCCAGTTTATATCCCTTTTTGAACAGTGAAAGATATTCTGAGTAGCATGCACTGTAGTGAAGCAGCATACTTCAACCTTTTTAGATTATGATTTCGTTCCTCCTCTTTCAACAGACTTTCTGAGCTGCACCTTATTGACGACTTTAACAGAGACAGACAACCTGATTGGTGAGTAACAAAAATAGTTTGCAGAATATCACATGGGTTTTAAATGATAAAATCCAATGATGAGCAAACATTCTACATCTGATGTAACCCAGGCATGTGAAGATGGTATTGTGTTCCATCACAATAACCTCAGTGACCCCACAGTGCCACAGGGGTTGACACTAAGGTCTCCGAGGCACTTGCCCATCGGGCAAGTGCAAGTCAGGTTCTACTTGCCCTCAGCTCATGGTCACTTGCCCCCCAGGTTCCAGGTGGTCCCCAGTTAAGTTGGTTAACCAGATGTAACTCTTGAGAACGTAAAAATGAAACCAAATGGACCCTTGCGGGTCCATTTGGTTTCATTTTTACACTCTCAAGAGTTAAAATTCATCATCTTAATTAGCCCAGGTCTACACTGTAGAAGATTAATGGTCATTTTGATGTGTTAATTTGAAAATAAAACATTGTTAATTTGAAAATAAACATTGTTTGAGACTTTCCCCAGAGCAGAGCCCCTGCTGCGCTCCTGGCGCAGTGTTGCCAACTCTTGTGAGAGAAATAAGCCAACCCATCTCTATTGAGTTGGCTTATGGTGGGGGGGCATTGGCGTTAAACAAGCCAACATGGCAACCCTGACTTTGCGCAAGAGAGGGGGCCGCTGTGTGTGTGTGTGTGTGTGTGTGTGTGTGTGTGTGTGTGTGTGTGTGTGTGTGTGTGTGTGTGTGTGTGTGTGTGTGTGTGTGTGTGTGTGTGTGTGTGTGTGTGATTTGAGACCTGCCCACAGCCACATCGGTGTACCGATCTATGAAGATGCACTCCTCCAGCACCGTGACAACTTCCAAAGGTAGGAGGAGAGAGAGAGATCAAAATAGCCAAAGGGTCCATTTGGTTTTGTTTTGATCGAGTCAGGCATTGGTTTCGCTGAGCTTAATTTCATTTGTAGGCCTATGCCTTCCTGAAAATGTTCGACCTATAAGCCTTTCTTTGTTTTACAGTTGTGTAGGCCCTATATGAACTAAAAACAAAGCGCTAGGGGGTGAGTGTCATTCTGACCATGGATGGAGTTAAAGTCTGTTATATCTGTAGAATTCACTTTGCTCTGTGGTTTTAGGGCAGGAGCCTGGCCTATAGTTAGTAAAGGGCTCTGAGCCATTGTATTGAAATTACTGCTACTACTACTACTACTACTACTACTACTACTACTACTACTACTACTACTGCTACTACTGCTGCTGCTACTACTACTACTACTACTACTACTACTACTACTACTATTATATTTATTATTATTATGAGGCTTACAGCTGTGCTGTGCTCACATTGATGCATTATGAAAAGACTAATGGCAGTGGATGATGGAATGTGTAACCTACACAATGTATACATGTGAATTACTAATAGGCCTAATAAAAGAGTCAAATTAAATGAAATTCCCTCACAGTCTTTAACATAAAATGGTGCCTTTTGAAGGACCATTTCTTTCCAACCCATTTTCATATAATTGGTCCAAATCATGATGAAATGGCAGCTATACTCACAGTTCTCATAGGAAGGCTGTTGGTAGTTCAGAAACCTGTAGACAGTGAACAACATCAATGGGGAATCTAAAACGGCAAACTTTATAATTCCTTTCTAGTTCTGAAAAGTTCCATTACAATAAAGCCATACATTGTTGTAAAGGTGACAAATCAGCATTTACAATGATGTACTACAGTACAATATCAATTGGTATTATTAAGGTGTAGAAAATAATTCCCAGAGTTAAGTTTCCAAACTGATATGGTCCAGTTTATATCCCTTTTTGAACAGTGAAAGATATTCTGAGTAGCATGCACTGTAGTGAAGCAGCATACTTCAACCTTTTTAGATTATGATTTCGTTCCTCCTCTTTCAACAGACTTTCTGAGCTGCACCTTATTGACGACTTTAACAGAGACAGACAACCTGATTGGTGAGTAACAAAAATAGTTTGCAGAATATCACATGGGTTTTAAATGATAAAATCCAATGATGAGCAAACATTCTACATCTGATGTAACCCAGGCATGTGAAGATGGTATTGTGTTCCATCTCAATAACCTCAGTGACCCCACAGTGCTACAGGGGTTGACACTAAGGTCTCCGAGGCACTTGCCCATCGGGCAAGTGCAAGTCAGGTTCTACTTGCCCTCAGCTCATGGTCACTTGCCCCCCAGGTTCCAGGTGGTCCCCAGTTAAGTTGGTTAACCAGATGTAACTCTTGAGAACGTAAAAATGAAACCAAATGGACCCTTGCGGGTCCATTTGGTTTCATTTTTACACTCTCAAGAGTTAAAATTCATCATCTTAATTAGCCCAGGTCTACACTGTAGAAGATTAATGGTCATTTTGATGTGTTAATTTGCCTGTTTTGTTTCCCAAATCCAGCCTGGAATTGTGGATAGCTAGAAAGCAGGGAAAGACACAGAGGCAGAGCGCAATGACTGCCTTCAATATATATATATATATATATATATATATATATATATATATATATATATATATATATATATATATATATATATATATATATATATATATATAAAATTATCTATTATATCTTTCTGGGGCTGTACAATAAAACAACACATGATGTTATTACTATTCCATGTGGAGCAACAGTGAAAACAGCACATTATAATTAAACAGTGAGCAGACAGAGTGTTTAGACAGATTGTGATAAGCCAACTCGGGTTGTGTCAAACCATGACAACACAATGTTTTGGGACGATCAAATAATTTGTAACAAGAGAAACTAAACAAACAGGGTTGCATCCTGTTATGTTCTTCTTACTAGATATTGTATGATTGTGTGTGTTATGTTTTGTCACGACTTGAGTTGTCTTTTTCCGCAGCGTAATCGTCATGAATCATTTTGAAAAGTCTATGAGGAAAATGAATGGGGAAAGTAGTAGTACTTCTGGACCGCAGGCAATGCCAAGAAAGGGGCGGCACTGCTCAGCTCTATAGGCTGACTGTGTAACAGAAAAACTAGTACAGTTTGACCAGTTACTGTAAATGCTGAATACTTTTTTGTCATCGTGATTATCCAGATATGTCATATTAATAACATTGGTTTGTCTCTCAATAGATTCCTGAGCATGTTTTGAGATGTTAAAGGAGACATGCTGATTGGTAAGTCACTACATGTTTAGCTAAGATTGGCTACATAATTCCACAGGGTTCATAAATGATGACATATGACCATGCCTTTTTGAAATAAGTGATGACAAACTATATCTGACGTAACCCAAATGATGATGGTGATTTTTTTTCTCGCAAAACTGGTAAAATCATGCATTGAATGATGTGTTTTCTTGTGGCAGGTTGCTGACTCTTGGACCAGGATAGTGATGGCTGTGAACATGTAAGTCTACTGAACAGTCACGTCTTCAATCGTTTTGAAGAAGAAAGCAAAAACAAGAATTCTGTTGAGAAATTCCATGTAATGGTGTAACAGGTGCACAGTTCTGGAAGGTACTGGCCTACGTACTTTAGAAATCAATACCAGCATGTTGTATCCTATAGTTTTATTTTATTTTTTTTTTTTTCAGCCAGTGGTCCCTGAGAGGATTTCAGGTGGTCCCCAGGCTAAATGATGGAAAGTTGGTTAACCAGATGTAACTCTTTGAGAGGGTAAACATGTTTACACTTTTAAGAGTTAAAATATTCATCGTCTGAATTACTACCACTTCAGTCTACACAATTAGAGAATGTAGAAAATGAATGGTCATTTTTGGTCTACTGTATGTTCGCCTGTTTTGTTTGTGGAATCCAGCCTGGAATTGTGCACAAAAACAAAATAAATCTTTAGTTTGGGTTGTGGGGGGTGAAAATGTTGTCAAATGGTGGTCTGTGGCTCAAATGCTGAATAAATAGTGGGCCCTGGTATCAAGAAGGTTGAAAACCACTGTTGTAGATACATATATGCAAGCCCTGTGACTCTTACACCACGTCCTCAGCTGACTTGTTAATTTGCGTATTGACCAACAACAGAGCGATCAAGTTCTCAGCCTAGTGTGTAACCTTGGCATTGCTGCATACCAGTGGGGTGAGGGAATCAGTGTTAATGTCGATGCGCTTCAAATCATGAGCGTATTTACCGTTATGAATCAGGCACCTGGTGTTTAGACAGATTGTTTTTGAAGTGCTGCCAAGCACTTCCCTTAGACGATTTACAAGCTGCGTGGCTGCGTGGCTGGCTGCGTGGTGAACCGGCACGGTTTACAGGCTATGGGATGGTACAGGAGGTTTGTACAAATGTATTTCCTTGAGTGATGCATCAAATAAAGTTCGGGGGACCCCCCACAGACCACCACACAGGCAGCACTTCATTTCACACGGGTGTGTGATTTTTTATAGATGGTTTGGTTGCATCAAACAAGCAGAAATTGTCAACGTTTATCAACTGTAGTTCAAATAGGTTCATCTCCACAGTGGACAAAGCCAACTCGGGTTGAGGCAAACCATGACAACAAACACAATGTTTTGGGACAATGAAATAATTTGTAAGAAGAAAAATGAAACAAAAAGTGTTGCATCCTGTTGTTATGTTCTTCTTACTAGATATTGTATGATTGTTTGTGTTGTCATGTTTTGGCACGGCTCAGTTGTCTTTGTCCACAGCGTAATTGTCTTTATGTAAGGAAAATGAATGGAGAAATTACTTCTGGGCCGTAGGCAATGTCATGAGGAGCGGGACTGCTCAGCTCTATAGGCTGGCTGTGTGACAGGAACACTAGTACAGTTTGACCAGTTACTGTAAATGCTGATTTGCTATAGAATACTTTTTTGTCATAGTGATATGACAGACAGATATGTCATATTAATAACATTGGTTTGTCTCTCAATAGATTCCTGAGCATGTTTTGAGATGTTAAAGGAGACATGCTGATTGGTAAGTCACTACATGTTTAGCTAAGATTGGGTACATAATTCCACAGGGTTCAGAAATGATGACATTTTGTCTCATTTGAAATAAGTGATGACAAACTATATCTGACGTAACCCAAATCATGATGATATTTTTCGCAAACCTGGTAAAATCATGCATTGAATGATGTGTTTTCTTGTGGCAGGTTGCTGACTCTTGGACCAGGAGAGTGAGGATAGTGATGGCTGTGAACATGTAAGTCTACTGAACAGTTACGTCTTCAATCGTTATGAAGAATAATAATAAGTAATTCCATGTAATGGTGTAACAGGTGTACAGTTCTGGATGATAGGCCTACATACTGTAGAAATCAGTACCAGCATGTCGTATCCTATAGTGGTTTTCAACCAGTGGTCCCTGAGAGGATTCCAGGTGGTCCCCAGGCTAAATGATGGAAAGTTGGTTAACCAGATGTAACTCTTTGAGAGCGTAAAAATGAAGCCAAATTTGGTTTCATGTTTACACTCTCAAGAGTTAAATATTCATCATCTGAATTACTACCACTTCATTCTTACACACTTAGAGAATGTAGAAAATGAATAGTCATTTTTGATCTATTGCATGTTCGCCTGTTTTTTTTTTTTTTTTTTTAATCCAGGCTGGAATTGTGGACAAAAACAAAATAAATCTTTAGTTTGTCAAATGGTGATCCGTGGCTCAAATGCTGAATAAATAGTGGGCCCTGGTATCAAGAAGGTTGAAAACCACTGTTGTAGATACATATATGCAGTACAGTTTGACCAGTTACTGTAAATGGTGATTTGCTATAGAATACTTTTTTGTCATAGTGATTATCCAGATATGTCATATTAATAACATTGGTTTGTCTCTCAATAGATTCCTGAGCATGTTTTGAGATGTTAAAGGAGACATGCTGATTGGTAAGTCACTACATGTTTAGCTTAGATTGGGTACATAATTCCACAGGGTTCAGAAATGATGACATTTCTCCAATTTGAAATAAGTGATGACAAACTATATCTGACGTCACCCAAATGATGATGGTGATTTTTTTCTCGCAAAACTGGTAAAATCATGCATTGAATGATGTGTTTTCTCGTGGCAGGTTGCTGACTCTTGGACCAGGAGAGTGATGGCTGTGAACATGTAAGTCTACTGAACAGTCACGTCTTGAATGGTGTTTAAGAAGAAAGCAAAAGCAAGCACTCTGTTGAGTAATTCCACATAATGATGTAACACGTGTACAGTTCTGGATGATAGGCCTACGTACTGTAGAAATCAGTACCAGCATGTTGTATCCTATAGTGGTTTTCAACCAGTGGTCCCTGAGAGGATTCCAGGTGGTCCCCAGGCTAAATGATGGAAAGTTGGTTAACCAGATGTAACTCTTTGAGAGCGTAAAAATGAAGCCAAATTTGGTTTCATTTTTACACTCTCAAGAGTTAAATATTCATCATCTGAATTACTAACACTTCATTCTTACACACTTAGAGAATGTAGAAAATGAATAGTCATTTTTGATCTATTGCATGTTCACCTGCTGACTTGTCAATTTGCGTATTGACCAACAACAGAGCGATCAAGTTCTCAGCCTAGTGTGTAACCTTGGCATTGCTGCATACCAGCGGGGTGAGAGAATCAGTGTTAATGTCGATACGCTTCAAATCATGAGCATATTTACCATTGTGAATCAGGCCTCTGGTGTTTAGACAGTTTTTTATAGATGGTTTGGTTGCATCAAACAGGCAACAATTGTCAACGTTTATCTACTGTTCTTCAAATCAGTGCATCTCCACAGTGGACAAAGCCAACTCGGACAAAGCCAACTCGGGTCGTGTCAAACCATGACAATAAACACAATGTTTTGGGACAATGAAATAATTAAAAAAAGAAAAATGAAACAAAAAGTGTTGCATCCTGTTGTTCTTCTCACTAGATGTTGTATGATTGTGTGTGTTGTCATGTTTTGGCACGGCTCAGTTGTCTTTGTCCACAGCCTTTATGTAAATCATTTTTTTAAAAATGGGAAAAATGAATGGGGAATTACTTCTGGGCCATAGGCAATGTCATGAGTACAGTACAGTTTGACCAGTTACTGTAAATGGTGATTTGCTATAGAATACTTTTTTGTCATAGTGATTATCCAGATATGTCATATTAATAACATTGGTTTGTCTCTCAATAGATTCCTGAGCATGTTTTGAGATGTTAAAGGAGACATGCTGATTGGTAAGTCACTACATGTTTAGCTAAGATTGGGTACATAATTCTACAGGGTTCAGAAATGATGACATTTCTTGAATTTGAAATAAGTGATGACAAACTATATCTGACGTAACCCAAATGATGACAGTGATTTTTTTCTCGCAAAACTGGTAAAATCATGCATTGAATGATGTGTTTTCTCGTGGCAGGTTGCTGACTCTTGGACCAGGAGAGTGATGGCTGTGAACATGTAAGTCTACTGAACAGTCACGTCTTGAATGGTGTTTAAGAAGAAAGCAAAAGCAAGCACTCTGTTGAGTAATTCCACATAATGATGTAACACGTGTACAGTTCTGGATGATAGGCCTACGTACTGTAGAAATCAGTACCAGCATGTTGTATCCTATAGATTCTGGTTTTATATTGTTCCCCACCAATATAGACTAGGTTATTTCACCAAATATATGAACCCTGAAGGCAAATCGTGTTAATTTATGGCATACAGGTTTTCTAGGGGTATTAAGGCATGCTGAATCCAAATCTGCTGTATGCCAAGCTCAAAAATGGCTGCTAAGGCCTCAAAATGGACCATTTAAAGATGGCGGCCACCACTATGCTATAACATAGTAAAACGCCTATATTTTTAACTAAAATAAGGTTATAAATGGACTGAAATGTCTTCATTTATGTTTTCATATATGGCGAATTCAATGAAATATTGAGATGTAAGGTAAATTGTGAAGAAACCACTTTAAAATAATTTATAGTGATAATTGCCTCTTTACTCCAGGCCCTTTCCCTATCGAAATATTCCTCCCAGGGATATTGCATGTTAATCAGTCTAAAACCACCACAGTTGGTCCAGGTGTAGTCCAGGGCATGTTAAGATTTACCTAGGGCACCTGAGCTGGCGAGCTTCAAGGGTCACCATAGTGGCCAAATCCAATAGGGCTGCCACCTGAAAACTGTTTTGGCTATAACTTCTGAACCAGATAAGCTACAAATGCAAACCTGGTGTCCATTTCAGAATGTTTGACAATGAGAAACATTTTGAAATGATTGGGTGTGTCTGGTCACCTAATTTGCATATGTCCAAGATAGAGGCAATATGAAAATGTCTTGTTGTACTTTAACTTTTGACACTACATTGACAAACTGGTAAATGTGTCTATTTTATTTTATTCATGTATTTTAATGTTATACTGTATGTTGTCATTTTTGAGAGAGTGGCCTAGTCTGCACCAGAGCCTTCTAGTAGGAGAGTTACGATATTGAGGGGTCAGAAACCAGAGCAGAGCACCGTGCACGAGACTACAGAGATTCGTCTATGAGTGCAGTCCCAGTCCTAACTGTCATTGGGAGTACATTGTTTTCAACGAAAACGGCGCAATAAGAGCTATTTTAGGTACGTATGCAAAAAGACAACTGTTTTAAAGTATTGTTCAGTCACGGCTAGAGTCTCTGTAATGTTTATGTTGTAGTATTATTAAAGAACAACTAAAATAACGTCATTAAAGCTGGATTAAATAACTGATTAAATAACTTTCTGCATACTCCTACCCCCCGCTGTTATCGCGAGAATCTTTGCTTTTCAGTGAATTCTCGCGATATCGCCTGCTTTGAAACCAGTTTCAATCAGCACTAACACTTTCAAGACGTCAATATAATTATATATCATTTGCAAATCATGTGACAAAGTATCCGAAACCAACCTCCAGAAGGCATTCTTTAATTTGCCTGCATCGATAGTTTGTTTACGAGGTCACCGCCATTAATACATGATGTTTTCGTGCCTTCTTTGCTGGTGCCTGATTAAATCCATAGAGTCCCATTCATATTCATCGACTTCCGGTTTTCCGAGTGCACTCAAACGGCTTCTACATCAGCGCTGCTGCTCCTCCAGCACCGCCATTGCCCTGACGCACAGGAGTGAACGTGAATATCGCAACTCTCCCCTAGAAGGCTCTGGTTTGCACATGCAGTAAGAGCCCTCACCATTCAGCCGCAATTGAGGGTATGTGCATGCGTAACCCCCAGGATTTGAACTCCGGTCTCCCACATGAAAGTCCAACATCTTAACCAGACCAAAGGTACATCCCCTTGGTCTGGGGGCACTAGAATTTGGAGGCCATTAGAAGCTGTAGGCACTGCTACACATGCATGAAAGTGAGTGGAAAATTGAGTGGCAAAGTGAGAGAGTGAGTTTAATGTTGTTTAGATTAGATCGATAGATCAGATTTCTCTTTTGAGGTGTGAGCTGTCAAGGCCAGTAAGTGTTTTTTCCCCCACAAGGTAGATGTTCACACATTCTGGATGTTATGCTGATGCCATGTGCATACCCTCTGTCATTATAAGTAATTAAAGCCATAGAGTCACAGAGTATATGACTATGTCATGGCTTTGATCTTGAGCACCCCCGCCTCTGATAGGAAGGCACTCTGACCTAACTTGGACAATTGACTATTACCCGGGTGCAGTATGGGTTGGCGTGGTGAGAGGAGTGAGATGTAGGATGGGCCCAGACAGGATTCAACCCACAGAGCTTAGTCCTTCCATGTGCTAGACCTCTCAGTCCCGGCAGAGTAGTTCAGGAGTGGTGGACTGTGTGGTCCTGTATTTCCCTAATGGGACTGATTGTGGCTACAGTAGTTACTGGGACGTAATTTGGGTCTTCGATTACAGGCTGGGTCACCTGAGTGAGGTATATGATGTTGCAGGACCCAAAACCCTAATGACCTTGGGATGCAGCACAGAGAATATGTTGCAGATGCATCCATGCAATGTGAGATTTAGTTAGAACCATGCAGACACAGCAGGAGAAAGAGACTAGCCACTGCAACCACATGGATGTGTTAAAGATAGATGCCAATGTGGAAAGCACAACTGGCTAGATGTATGGGGAATCCAGATAACTGAAGTGATAAAGGAGTCACTAGACAACAGAGTTAATCTGCTCAGGCTCCAAGGTGAGGGCAAATACTGTATAGGATGCCTGTCAGATCCAGTGTTAAAAGGATCCCTGCATGCTAATAAAACAAATATGCCTTAAAACACTATACTTGCCTTCTATAACTAAAACATGCAGATAAAAACACCTTCAATACTTTATTTCTTTCATAAATAGAGAATCTTTCATAGCACCGGAGCACCTCCGGTCGCAGGATGATGATGTCACATGAGCATGTTCATCCATATATTCCATAGAGCTAGATCACACGTGACATCATCATCCTACACCAGGAGCAGTTCCTGTTGAGTGTAATATGCTCTATTTATGAAAGAAATAAGATGCCATTGGTGTTTTTATTGGTTTATTTTGTTTGTCTTATTAGTCAGGGATCTTTTTAACTCCAAAAATGCCTATTCACATCCTGTTGGCACATGGAAGAGAGGGGAAGTCAGTGACTTCTGGAGACCAGGAGCAGTGCAGATCTCATGAACAGGAACGTCCTGCAATAATTATTTCTGCTGCAAAAGCCTATTCAGAGCTCTGTGATGGTTAATATCTCAGTCCCTTTTAGAAAGATGCTGCTTTTAGAAAGCAGCAGCTTTCTAAAAGTGTACACCTTCTCATCAATCTTGTACAATAGATTTTGGTGAACCTATTGTCCAAGATGTATCAGTAATAAACTACTGGATAGTACTGGATAGATTTAATCATAACACTGCACATTCCAATGACACCAAGTTTAGTTTTATAGAACTGAAGGATTTGCGTTTAATACATATACAGCTGCCATCTTTGGGGCAAAAAATAATTAGGGGTCCACCCAATCATTAACATACCATCTTGACATTTTGTATTTGTCTACAAATGTGTAATTCTTTGCATATGTTAATCATGGGGCATATGTTAAGTGTACAGGGTGTATGTGGTAGCCCTCAATAAGGGCCTGGGAGATTCTGAGAGAAGCAGCAAGCCATTTGAGGTTGATATTTGAATTAAGCCATCAGTTTACACCACAGGCATGCAGTAATAATATTTTAAAGCAGTATATTAAACACACGCACGCGCACGCACGCACACACACGCGCGCGCGCACACACACAATTTTAAGCATTTTCCTCACACTTGATTTCAAATCAGAATTTTAAATTGAATTCCCCATATATGAAAACATAAAAATTGATACTTCAGTCCATTTATAACCTTATTTTGTTAAAAATATAGGCGTTTTACTATGTTATAGCATAGTGGTGGCCGCCATCTTTAAATGGTCCATTTTGAGGCCTTAGCAGCCATTTTTGAGCTTGGCATACAGCAGATTTGGATTCAGCATGCCTTAATACCCCTAGAAAGCATGTATGCCATAAATTAACACGATTTGCCTTCAGCACTTTAAATAAGCACATTTCTTTCAATCCTGCCCTGACTAATAGCTCTGGTCCATAGCTCCACTGTTTCTATGACCCTGCCTTGCAGTGGACTCTATGGAAGACAACATTATCTCTCAGATGGAACCCAGACCAGCCTCTCTTCTGGAGTGGAAATATAAAGAATGTTTTACCTACTCACCAAAACAAACACGGCTTGTGTTATTACAAACACGGATAAAATGCACTTTTTTGGTCAGAATGCGATTGTTTTTCACCAAAAAACAAAAACAACCAGGATTTGCACACTCCATAGAGATGTATTCCCCCCTCTGATGAAAAACAATCGTGTTCTGGGCTAAAAGTGCATTTTGTTTGAGTGGTGGGAGCTCACAGTGTTTCCCCTAAGGAATAAGCAATAATCACATCCACTCTATTGCTACATATACTATACACTGCATTGTCATCATAGCTATAATGATCTGGACATAGGGCTTCTCTGATCTCTTCATTAGCCCATGTGTGTCCACTGCCCTGGTCATCTTTACACATCGCTGCATAATGATGCCTTCTCCTTCTAGTGTGCCAAAACCAACGTCTTCATCCCACAATGGTATATTCACTCCCTATGTTTAATGTGATTACATACACTCCTGCAGTCATCTGCACTCTGCAAGCCAAACCATCACTTTTTATTTTTGGGAGGAGTAGAATGTGGTTAATTGATGTGCTTTAGGATTCGAATGAGCCTTCACACCTCCTAAACAACACACACTTTCCGACAATATGCAGCAGGACCTGTTTTAATCGCAGTAAAACTTTCCGGTGTGAATGCAAACTGACTCTACTGAATAGTCACGTCTTGAACCGTTTTGAAGGAGAAAGCAAAAGCAAGCTCTTGGCTGAGTAATTCAGCGTAACGTTGCAACAGATGCACAATTCTGTTATCAACACCAGCATTCATCGTTGTGTTCTAATAGGATTCGTGTTTTATTTTGTTATCCCCCCAGCAGCAAACAACAGCAGTGTGGACGTTTGGTTTCATTGTGGATGCATTTCTCCGCAGAGGATTCTGGGATCTGCAGTGCCTCCAGGATCTCCAGGATCCTGTTTTAATCTCGCCAGCTTAATATTAATCTCTGCCAGTTTAATATTATTATTATTATGTTTTACATAAAAATGTTAGCTTCCTTAACTTAGCATATGCTGCAGATCCAGGTCTTAAATGGTAAAACCCTTAAAGAGGAATTCCACCCATTTTCAAAAATTTCCTGAGAGGATACAAATGTGAACCAAATGGACCCCCTAGCATTTGGTTCCATTTGTACCCTCTCAGGAAAAAGGGGTCTGAAAGAAAAGTCATTAACATGGTGAAATACAGCTTGATGATGTCATCAGATGTATTTCACAATGTTAATGATTTTTTTTCAGACCTCCATTTTTAGGAAATACAGAATTGGGGGAACTTTTTACCGGTAATCATGTGCACAGTCCACACAACATCTCTAAGGTATATTAATGACATTAAAATGTTGAAAGTTGGTGGTTTTTATGCTGCGGATCCAGGTCTTATAATGGTAAAATCATCATTTTTTTTTTATCAAAATCCAAGGATCATTCAATCTCCAGGTGGTCCAGCTAATCGTCGTCCGAGCCTCGAAGATGAGAAGATGAAAAAGACCTGAGGTTTATCTGTTGCTGACGCAGTCTTGAAGAAAAAACTAAATAAAGCTTCTACTCCTGTGAACGTTCCTGAACTGAAGTTCTGGCTAGAACACCAAGATGTCTGCTATGTGTGCTATTTATTGTCTGTGTAGGCTTCCCTCTAAGATCTTTGTCTGAATTGCATTTATTGCACTTCTGTTTGTATTGTTTTGTTCTCTTTGACACAACAGTAATATTTATGCTTTTGACATTGGTCTGAGACTGAACGGTGATGGCTCTTTTTCCAATTCATTTTATTATGAGTAAAAGAATACAAAGTGAAGTTCTGGTTGTCTTAGCTACTGTAAATGCCCATTGTTTGTGATTGTATTCCTATGAAACAAACTGTGTATCGTGACTATTTAAGACAACTATAAATCTTTCCAACGTTTCATTTTGTCTATTTGACGTGTGTGATAATAATTTGCAGTGGAATAGGGCCTGTTGTCACTATAGAGCTGAGCAGTCCCAGTCCTTTCATGATGTCGCCCGCAGCCTCAGAAATGAATTCCCCAGTTTTTTCCCTCGTAGACTTTTCCAAAAATGTTTTACAGGTATATAAAAAACGTTTTTACGCTGTGGACAAAGCCAACTCGGCCCTCCATCCCTCTCAGTGGCATCTATTCAGTGTTAAAGGAGAATTCCACATGCCCAATCATCTACCTTGATTCCTGTGACATGATACATAATGCCCTTGATTTTTGTCATAGATGCCTCCTTTTCTACATTTCACCCTGAGAGTTCCTCCTCCGTAGAAGATGCTAAAGCACTCTTTTGTTATCTCCATATCTATTGTAAGAACTGATGGTACTTTTTGTCCCTTTTCCTACATGTTTCTGTACCTGCAACAGAGGTGAAATCACCACCCTGTCTAGAGCTTGGTTGGCTGCCAGGCTGTGTGCACTGTGCCACACTTTTTTGACTTGAGAGCTACTTTCAAAATGACCGCCTCAACAAGATCTACACATCAAAAACGTGATTGTTCTATTACTGAAAATCTATTTCAAAGCCCCCTAGAAAGATTGAGCTTTGAAATCGTGGTGATGGTGTTGCTTACTGTTATAGTGTTTAAGATTAATGTGCTTAAAATGAAAAATAGAGAATTGGAAGGTTTTCCTGTATATGGTACTGCTGACGTTTGACAACAGTATTTGGGGTTCGAGTTCACAGTTTGTGATGTTGAGTTTAGTCTCTTGCACCCAAAACTAAGAACTATCACATTTTTGTCCACAATTGTGAAAGATAACTGGCAAAACATTGGTCAAAATAACAATAATTCTCCATTTTCTAATTGCATGGACTCTCAAGAGCTACAGATCTATGGGGACTGTCGTGATCTACCTGCATGGTCTGTGTGATCTACTGGTAGATCACCGTCTACCTTTTGGGCACCACTGCAGTAGCTATTTAGCAAATACATTGTGTCACGGGGCAGCCCGTGCCCTATACAGAAACTGTCTAAGCAGCAAGCACGCACACACACACACACACACAGGGGCAGCCAATCGATAAAACATCACCGGCCGGGTTGGGTGCTACTGAAAGTTGCTGTGGGGTGTGGGGCGGACATTTTGACATTGTTTGACATTGTTTCATTTGGTTAATTTATCTATTCATTATTCATCATATTGGTTCATTATTTTCCTAATATAATTGCAATGCATTGGTTCATTATGATTTAACTTTTGATTAATACAAACAGTCGTTTCAGGGGAAAAAGCATTTTATTCATTTGTTTGTCACCTCATCTCCACCTCAGCACTTGGCCTCCTCTCGGCTCACAGCCAAACAGAGCGGAGGCAGCCATTGGCTGATATACAGGTGGAAGGTTCCAAGTGCTGTGGGGAGGAGAGGGGTGGTTCATGAACTTAAATGATTGAAATATGATTAATATAAAATGTGAAGTTATATAGATCATGGAGATGTTGGTTAGACAACTAATCTATTGCTATTGATTTATATTGCACATGTTTGAGTCAAGTGAGCTGGTAGTTCTGCTGTTTTGAACCTAATTGAGAACCCTCACAGTGGGTGGATCCGCCCTATATAAGGGAGACTTCTGTGAGGGCTCCTCAGTTCTGTCCAGCAGCCGTGCTGTGCACACCTTGGTGTGTGAATCTAGGGCCCACCCGGGCATAGCCTAGTGCATTTTGTTTTTTTTGTCGTTTGTCCTCAGTTCGCGTTAAGTTTGTCCTCGTTTCTTTCTTTTGTTTTTTGGCCAACTTTATTTTTGCTGTATTTTCAGTTCACTATTATATATATATATGCACATGGTTTGGAGATTTGGGTCTAAATAAAACCCTATAAAGACATCCTTTGACTGTTTTTGGAGCCTCCGGCCAATCGGGCAACTTCACACGTTGTGTGAAACTTTTGGCAGGTTTTGTAAAGGGAAATATGTATTAAGGATATAAATAAGTAGGGATATCCTGATACCATTTTGCAATATGGAATGGAAGAGTAAACCCCAAACTTTACTTTTTCGTTTTTAAAAATGCACCAGTACTAGATACAAATGATTGTTTTATTTAATGACTGTTTTCATAGCAGTCATTTCCACTCAGTGGAGGACATGACTCCATGATGTCCAGGACTAGATCACAGCTCATATGGTGATGATCTTTGTTTAAATAATGAAGCTTATTCTGAGCCAGGTCTGACTAGTTGTGATTGATTTAAGTTAGTCTGGCCTCAATCTGACTCTGATTCATCCAGGGAAGAACCTCCTGCTATGATGATGCAACTGTAATAGCCACTCATACTCAGGGGACAACATTACACATGTATTTACATGTTAACCTGTTCATATTAATAAATATATGGTTTGTTTCCACAAACTCCATCCATGCAAATGCAGAGCTATAGTAGTCCAGGATATATAGCGTTTCAAGTGGAATAAATTGTAACATGGGATTTTTCTTCACAGATCATTTCTTTGAGGTCTCCAGAACAACATATTAAAAGTCCCGAAAAATCCCAGTTGCGCAAATATGTTTAATTTCATAAAGAAATAGAATACATAGGCTCCAATGGAGTGATAGCCCCGCCCCCTCCTATACAAACCCATTATAACTTAAAACTCCATTTTAACCATGATGGATTATTCAAAATCAACCCATCTTTTTTCTGGTGACTGATATTGTCCTCCTAATACGTGAGAGGACTGTGGAATTTCATTCACAGGTTTCAGTTATTTTTAAAATATTGTTTTGGAAAATGTAGCTGCCTCCATATCTGGCTATGCCCACCCAAATGAATATTAAAAAAATAAATAAATGGAACCTGTAAATGAAATTCCACTGCGCTCTCACATATTAGGAGGACTATATCAGTCACCAAAAAAGGTGAGGGCAGTGGAATTTCATTTACAGGTTTCATTTATTTATTTTTTTAATATTCATTTGGGTGGGCATAGCCAGATATGGAGGCAGCTACATTTTCCAAAACAATATTTTAAAAATAACTGAAACCTGTGAATGAAATTCCACGGCCCTCTCACGTATTAGGAGGACAATATCAGTCACCAGAAAAAAGATGGGTTTTTTTTGAATAATCCATCATGGTTAAAATGGAGTTTTAATTTATAATGGGTTTGTATAGGAGGGGGCGGGGCTATCACTCCATTGGAGCCTATGTATTCTGTTACTTTATGAAATTAAACATATTTGCGCAACTGGGATTTTTCGGGACTTTTAATATGTTGTTCTGGAGACCTCAAAGAAATGATCTGTGAAGAAAAATCCCATGTTACAATTTATTCCAATTGTAGGTAAAACATGAGCTAAAATTACTGGCCTATAGCTCCTCCTGCTGGTTAAGGAGAAGAACAGCAGAAAGGACTCACTGGTCATATCAGTACTATAATCCAAAACTCTGTATTGAGAATGAGAACAGATGTTTGATTTAATTTCAATAAATAAACTAAACCCTGTTAGATAATATACGATAAATTAAGATAATTAGTGTGTTCATGCAGCCTAGAGTGCATTCAGAAGAGCAGTGTAGTGAACTGTATTACTCTATGGCAGTGAAGCTTTGCTTGTTGATTGTAGCGCACATGCAGGCAGCTGCCAATTAGCTCACTAGCCAATCAGAGGCCAATATTAATTCCTGTTTCATGGTGTTGCATCGTGGGTATTAAATAATAATCGTGGGTATTAAACTATTTTTTTTATATAGCAAAGTGGTTTTCCAGGTTCAAGTTAATTGTTTCTTTTATCCATAAACTTTTTTCTTTCTGAATTATAATCATTGTTTTCGCGTCACACCACCATGACTGTAGATGTCTGAATGGACAATATGGTCTATGGACAGAAGTTGTTTCTCTGTATGGGAAATGATGATTTCTTGTTGCCAGTTACCTTGCCAGTTGTATCAGCCCTTCTCATTGGGGTCTGTTCTCCTGTTGACCAGTATGGCTCTGATAACCCTGACCCAGTCAGGTGTAAGGAGATCTGCTGGGATCTGATGGAGAACAGCAACTGGTTGTGACAGTGACTGAGAAAAATATCTGATCCCAACATTTTAATTGTAGAATAAAACTGATTTCCTAGTTATGTTTCTTAAAGAGGTTTGTGCCAGGCATAAATGACTGTTTTGGTCACATGGTTAACTGGTTCAGTGGACATTTGACCATCATGGGTTTGTTTTGGCTTGCTTTATTCACTTTATTCAAATTTTACTCAAATAAAAGTGCTTTCAGAGTGCTTGGAAATTATTCAAAAGGATCCATGTGTGATGCATGTGTTATTCAACTCAGTAGCAGCATTCTACTATTAGAAGCTTCCATATGTCCCATG
The DNA here is from genome assembly GCA_039105355.1 of Benthosema pterotum. Taxonomy (NCBI): domain Eukaryota; kingdom Metazoa; phylum Chordata; class Actinopteri; order Myctophiformes; family Myctophidae; genus Benthosema; species Benthosema pterotum. The sequence goes on along the minus strand of CM076983.1, from coordinate 46,991,487 downwards.
TGGTCAGAAGAGTTTAAAGGGCTTTTAATAAATAAATAATATAATTAAATAAAAGTCGATATTTAATTACTTTCTGAAAACATGCTGTGTGATGACATATCCATTATCACATCAATAAAAGCCAATAGAAGTTATTTTTATCCCATTTTATCCCATCATGTCCGTAAAAAATAATAAACAGCCTTTTTCTTCCTACTCGGTCTGCGTCTCATAGGAGTGCTGTGTGCAGTTCAGAAATCTGTCCACCCTGCACATCATAGACGGTGGAGAATGTCTCATGCTATTGCAATACACTGCAGGCTTTCTACTGCTGAAATGCTCACAGTCTCCTATGAGACAAAGACTAGAGTAGGGAAAAAAGTGAAAATTTCATAGTGGAATACATCCAGCATAATGTACATCCTCATTACATCAGTGTACTAAACAAATTAAAAGTCCATAGCCTTGTATGGCACATGTACTTACTATGGCTAAAGTAAGTTGGGTAAGCCATGCATTGGAAACCACTTTTTCACATCAGCTATTATGAAAAAAGCAGCAGCATTCTTCAGATTCTTACAGAGTAATCAGGGCCCTGCTTTAATCAGCCTGCAGGAAGGTCTACTGTACTATAAAAGACACAGCACAGCTGTTTACAGTACAGTAAGATACCTTCATTGGAAGATGTCTTGAATAACACTCCTCACCACCAAGTCTCTGGGTGCCACATCTTTGCTACAGTGCACACCGAACATGGTAGTCGTGGCGCGCGCGCGCGCACACACACACACGCACAATAAAAACATTTTTTTTTTTTTTGAAGTATAAGATATTGATGGAGCAATTTCCTTTGTACAGTAGTTGACTTAATATTTGAACAGGACTTTATATGTATTGTCACTCTGGGGCAGTGTTGAGAAAGTTACTTTTAATAAGTTATAGTTACCAGTACCACACACGCACGCACACACGCACACGCACACACACACACACACACACACACACACACACACACACACACACACACACACACACACACACACACACACACACACACACACACTATATGATGACAGCTTTACCTAATAATTCAGACACATTGCCAGTGATACTTCTCCAGTTGTTTTAAGCTCTACTTGCCAATACAGAGGGGAAAAAAGAGCACAGTATCCAGTGTAATGATATGGATATAATACTGATACCCTGAACAATCATCATTATGATGACGTTCTGCCCTGTGGAAGCCACTTTCTGTTTCTCACACATGACATGTGTATCATTATGGGAGACTCAGAACACCATGTCAGTTTACATGACATAGGCAAGCGGAGACCTTTTTTCCCTTTCATTTTTTTATTACATTATGTAACATGGGTAACTTACTAACAGAAAAAATAAAAGCACAGCAACTGTAACAGCGTTACCAAATGGGGAAATGCAAACAGTTAAAGTTACAGCAAAAAGGAGACTACTTTTCAACACTACTCAACACTAGTAGCTCCAAAGCAATGTTGGGAACAAGTCTCCACCAGGGGCGGATGTAACATTTCCCAATTGGGGGGGGGGGGGGGGGGGGGGGGGGCAGGAGAAAATGGTATGGGGGCGGCTTGAGCCGCACCCATACCATTTTTTGTTACAGGACTTTTATTAGGGAATTAATCACCAATAACAACATCAGTTGTTGTTGAAGTTGCAACAGGCACACAGCATACATAAAGATAAAGTCTGACTCAGTTTTCTGTTTTCAATGATAAATGGTTTGTTTAGTGGTGCCACAACTGTAGTTAGTAGAAATAGTAGTGTTTCAAATCATTTTAAACATAAGCACTTTAATTTGAAATATCTTGGGTTGTTTTGCATGCCATCGTGTTTAGGGGGGCATTGCCCCCCCGTGCCCATGCCTAGGTCCGCCCCTGGTGTCCACTAGGATTTAGTGTGTTGGGTTGCAGATTCTGATGTGGATCGCCATATGGCCTCTTGAGGTGAATTCTCTTTTGCACTTTTGGCACGTCATCAGCTTCTTCTTCACCTACAATGTCAAACAGTAAGTTGGGTGTTCCATTACAGATTTGAGGAAATACCACAATGATGAACCTACAGTAACAGCACCAAGGTTCTAAAACCTGCTTCTATGATTGTGCCTTGGAATGGAGCTCTGTGAAAGAAACTAGGGACTTTAAGAAAGCAATCGACACAACGAGGACGTGAATGGGAAGCACAACATAGTTCAGAAAGCAGGCGACACCGACGGGGTCAACCTCTTCCACTGGGGTCTCTGGTTTCCATGGTGGAGAGGATCGGACGGCCACAAGGCTGATATATGGAGCACAGAGCCATTCATTACTGACGTCGTACGTCGCACGTTGGACCAATCTTAAATAGACTAATGTAATCTCTCAGATGGACCTGCGACCAGCCTCTCTTCTGGAGTGGAAATATAAAGAACGTTTTACCTACCAGTGTTGGGTAATGAGCACTATGTAACTTAATATATTACGTAATGCATTAACACAATGCACTAACTTGTGATATAATATATTACTTAAAGAGGGGATGCCATGATTTGTTTAAGAGGTGATGGTACTTCATTAGAACCCTTGGTCTATTTTTTATGTGCAATGATGTCTTCCCATTGTATCTAGGGTTTCTTCCTGGAGGCTAAAACCTTTCCAGTCAAATGTGCCAATGACAAAGGCTGTAATGTAGAGACATCACACATCAGCTCCTCCTCCTTTACCATACAACTACAGCTGTGGGCGTGGCTTCAGTTCAGGTGGATCTCCACCCATCACCACCCACCAGGCAAACCAGGCATACTTAATGAGCTGGTGGGGGAGTCCACATAAAAACAACATTTTAACAAACTAGTCCTATACCCGTTGTGTAATATATGATCTGGATGTATAGGCCTAGATGACATTGATTGGGACTTGTTGATGTTGGAAAGCTGGATAGAACTTGGGCACAAAATTAATGTTATAGACACTATTTATTCAGGATTCTAGCCTCGGAGGACCACCATTTGATGTTGAGTTTAATCTGTCAGACCCACAATGAAGGATTTTCAGGTTTTTGTCCACAATTTAGGATAGATAAACTGGCAAAATGTTGGTCAAAATAATAATTATTCTACATTTTATAATTGTGTAGATTGAATGAAGTCACTCAGATGTTGAGTCTTGAGAGTGTAAAATAAAAACCTAATGGACTCCATAAGGGTCCATTTGGTTTCATTTGAACTACAGTATTTCAAGAGTTACAAATCTATAAGGGTCCATTTGGTTACCAACTGACCATTTAGCATGCAGCTGTATGTGGACCACCTGGAATCGTGTCAGGGACCACTGGTGGTCCCTGGACCACCTGTTGAAACCTCTCTGCTGAATGGAATTGCAATAAACCCTGAAGGTCATTACAATTAATATGAATATTAATTGTAAGGGATGTGTTCCAGCACGCCTGCCGTGCTCCTGTGGGTTTGCAAGTTTGGGGGACCCCCCAGAGACCAAGTTGTAGGCGACCCGGACCGTCGCACGTACCCAGACGCACACGCGTAAATGTGGCGTTTGAATAATAACTTTGGAGAGGACTGGATGCCGTGGGCTGCCGCGCGTTAATATCCAGATGTTGCAGTGTAGTGGTGGTAGAAATAAGTTGTATGCGACCCGGACCGTAGTAGCGCGTGTCACCGCGCCGTGCCGAGAGTATATACTGCCTGTGTTGGTCAGTCGCATAGCAGGCGGAACAGCGGCAACACCGCGCCGTGCCGAGAGAACGTTGCCTGTGTTATGTGGATCAGTCTGCAGTCGTCTGGAAGGCGAAACAGCGAGAGCAGAGAACACTGTACCCCGCGCCAATGGCTGTACCCGTAGGGGAGGTGATACGACAAACTGTGACCACAATAAATGTGTCTCCGTGACACGTGATGTTTTTTTTATCTGCATCCGGTGACACGTCATGTGCGCGAAGATTCTTTTTTGACACAAATGTATTAAAATTAAAATGATGGGCATAATGTTTGGTGCTTATGAGTCCGCGCATATTGATGCTGGATGACAGGGCTCTGTGACTCGAGGTTCAGTGAGGCTGTCCGTGCGCCGTGGCGTTACGCAAATGGAGACAAATGACACAGTACAGTTGCACAGGAAGTGTACAGACAGACACGCTTGCTTGAATTATATAGAGATATACTGTACACCTTTTTGAGGAAATCATTTCTCTTCATATAACAATAATACCTGATGATCATGATTTAAGTTGGGAAAAATATTGGCACTCCATATTTAAAGGTAGGGGAAGTGATTTCACTTTTGTCAGATATCACCCATTTTTTTTTCTGGTAAAATGCTCTATTATAAGGTATGGAAACCATATATGGAGTTTCCCCCTCCCCCACGTTGGCAGAGGAGCTAATAAAAGTTCCCCAGGTGGAGGGTGAATTCTCCTCCAATCAGGATCGAGTAGCTACACATAGTGTAGCTACTCTTGGGCGCCCCTAGTGCACCAGGCTGGTACTACACGATGAATTTCAAATCACTTACCCTACCTTTAAGAAAAAATCTGTAATATATTATTGCTTTCTTTCTGCATTACTTTCTATATTACTTCCTGTCAATCTGTCTCATGGCATGTGTTCTTGTGACATTATCTGACAGCTGCATAAATTAAATTATTACTTTTCTATGGTTTGTCATGAAAATATTTATTGGCTTCCATCAAGACTTTTTGGCCAGAACACGATCGTTTGTCACAAGAAAAAAAAAAAGAATATTTTTCCTCCAGTGGTGGTGAGTTGTCAAAATGAATATCGGAATAATAAAAAAATAGTGATGTAGTCCATAGGCCGCGTCTTGCAGTATGTGGTCCCTCGTCGGGCTACCAATCGTAGAGTGTGAAAGCCACACAGATTTAATGATAGTTGAATAAAAAAAAAACTCCTGCAGTGCGTACAAGCCATTACTCACCCGTTCAGCTGCAGCCTTCCCCCGCTTGACAGACACGACACTGAATTCAGTGTGTGAGCCGTGGGGCAGCGCCATACCGTCACTCATCCATCGGTTCGTCTGGCTGTCGTATCGCTCTATTTTCCGTTGACACCTACATGACACGGTTATAACAGTTCAGTCAGGACAACTCAAGAAGGGTTTAATATTCATTTATTGATTATAAAATAAACAATATATTTATCATGGTTTGGCGGATGAATTGAATCTGCTTTTTGGGTACTCAGATCAAGCGCAACAGTCCTGACCGTAAGGACTCCGAATCCCCTGTACCCAAACGGCAGATCCAAATCTACAGGTGGTAGCTGGGGTGGAGGAGGGTAAGCAGCAAAATGATTAAGCAAAGCAGAGCAGCGGTATCAGAGTGAGCAGCAGCAGCAGTAAGCAAGCAGGAAGAACAATACAAACTTACAGTTTAAATAGCCTGTGAGAGCCTGTGATTGGATGAAGTCAGTCATGTGAATGTGATGCTGAGGCGGCCCTTTAAAGGGCCGGCAGCACCTTACTGAACTTGCTCTGCGCATGTCTGTGACAAGTGCACCGCTCATTTGACTAAAACTTGACTGGAAAAAAAAAAAAAAAAAAAAAAAAAACAACAAAAAACTAGGATACAAAAATATATTTAAGTTAACTGAAACTAAATGTCAATAAACACCGCAGAAGCCGATTTTCCCAAATTTCTTTACAATGGTTTTCATTGCCAAACTCATGTTTCCCCCGACCTTTTGTGACCAGTAGGGGGCGCGAAGTACCCCCCCTCCAACATGCCTAAAGCAGTTAAAGTCATTTTTTACCTTTGATTTCTATGCATTTTGGATATTTATTATATTATTTATTATATATTATAACCATTTAAATTCAAAATGTAGTATTTTTTAAGCTTATTTGATTAAAATCTTGATCTTATTTTACTTATTTGAACAAAATCCCTGAAATTTAAACTAAACTAAAACTAAGCATTTTCACCAAAACAAAAACTAGCAAACCAATTTTAAATTGATTAGAAAATCAATTTAAAATTGAACTAAAACTAAACTAAAATGAAATATCCAAAACTACTACAATACCACTACATGACAACAGTCATCAAAGGAACGTCGGACCCTTGACACATGATTTGGGATCGCACTGAAATGGCAGACCAATTGGTGGCTGTTTGCAGTCTGCATGATAATAAACATTATTATACCCACATCATGAAACACTGACCTACCTGCCCTTGCTGTTCCCTCCTACTACGTAGATTTTGTCATCCACCACAGTCACACAAGGAGAGGCACGCTTCAATGTCATGGAGGCACAGGCGCCCACAGCGTTCTTGTTCTGTGGGTTGTAGCGGAGGACCTGCGTTGAAGACTGGCCGCTAGAATCCTTACCGCCTATAGATGAACACACGTCAAAACAGGACTTGTTATTAGTGGCAAACTGATGATATTGCAATTGAAATTGACATTATGGAACTAAATGCCATTCATAAAAAAAGCTATGACACCTAAAATGTAGATTTGTCCTTTGACCGCACAGGCAGCAACATCAAAACGAGGAGGAGTCATGTAGTATCTGTCTTTGGTCCATACAGAGGTGGCAGGGTTGTACTCAAACATCTGGCTCTCATCTGTGAGAAGTGAAACCACAAGGACATACAATACTAGTGGTGTTAATTCAGTGAAGAACATGATTCCTAACTTCCTGTTGTGTAACATTAGATCACTCAAACATAAAGTCAGTTACTCAAGTTAATGAAGCTGATATTGTAGCTGTGACTGAAACCTGGCTAAAAGAAACTGTCCCTGACTCAATAGTCAGTATACAGGGGCTCAGCCTGCACAGAAAGGTCCTGGAGTACCTAAAGAACTGTTTGGGCACTATTCAAAATAGATACAGGCTCCCAGGCATAGTGATCCTTGGGGACACAAACACCTTGAAACTTGCCCCACTATGTTCTCAGTTTAACTTAAAACAAATACTGACCAAACCAGGGGTGCCCACACTCACCTGGTTGTACCGTTATCAAGCGATAATTCCCAGCAGGCTGCTTATCATGTCAGCACAGGGCTTGACACTAACACTTGCCCGCTTGCCCGGGGCAAGTAAAAAAATGGTCGGGCAAGTGAAGACTGCTACCTGGTTGCCCGATCGGGCAAGTGTGCAACTTAGTGCACTATAACACAACACAAGATAAATTTGTCTTGAAGGCAGTCATTGCACTCTGCCTCTGTGTCTTTCACTGCTTTCTAGCTATCCACAATTCCAGGCTGGATTTGGGAAACAAAACGGGCAAATTAACATACAGATCAAAATGACCATTAATCTTCTACATTCTCTAGTTGTGTAGACCTGGGCTAATTAAGATGATGATTTTTAACTCTTGAGAGTGTAAAAATGAAACCAAATGGACCCGCAAGGGTCCATTTGGTTTCATTTTTACGTTCTCAAGAGTTACATCTGCAAAATATACAATATATTTTTGGGGGGCAAGTGACCATGACCTGAGGGCAAGTAGAACCTGACTTGCACTTGCCCGATGGGCAAGTGCCTCTGAGACCTTAGTGTCAACCCCTGCAGCATGTTGTCTGGATTCTACTCACTGATAAGATGACAACTGCGATCTTATCCACTGATAACAGTCAAATCTGCTTGCGGTTAGGTTTAGGGGTAGGTTTAGAGAAGGGTGTAGCAATGTTTGTAGCAAAACCCTAGACCCCTCCAACCGTAACCCTAAGCCTAAATCCCTGACCCTCAACCACCTGTGAGGTTAGGTTGAGGGTCGGGCATTTAGGATTAGGGTTACGGTTGGAGGGGGCTAGCTTTTTGCGTCTCAGACTGCAGAGCATGGCTGCTGATGACAACATGATAACTGCGATCTTATCTACTGATAACAGTAGAATCCGCTGGACTGCAGAGCATGGCCATTCTGAGACGAAAAAATCCTGCTGATGACAACGTGATAACTGTGATGTTATCTACTGATAAGGGTAGAATCCCCAAATGAGCGGCTCAACAAGATCTATAGAGGGATAATTGGAAGGTTTTCCTGTATATGCTATTACTGATGTTTGAAAATGGTATTTGAGGTTTGAGTTGACAGTTTGTGATGTTGAAGTTAGTCTCTTGCACCCAAAACTAAGAACTTTAAGGTTTTTTGTCCACAATTGGGAAAGAGAACTGGCAAAACAGTGGTCAAAATAACAATTATTCTCCATTTTCTAATTGTGTGTTTAAATATAATTTAACTCTTGAGAGCGGTAAAATTTTAACGCTCTCAAGAGTTACAGATCTAGAAGGGTCCAAGTGCTGGGGGGGATGTCATGTGATCTACCTGCACAGCCTGTGTGATCTACTGGTAGATCACCATCTACCTTTTGGGCACCCCTGGACCAAACCAACAAGAGGCCACAATCAACTTGACCCTATCATTACTAACATCAGACCCAGTTCATTTACCCCCAGTGAGTGGTTCCGACCACCAAGCTATATTGCTAACATCTGGTCATTGGCCCATCCCGCCAGTGAGCCCAGTTTTCCGCAGGCACTGTACTGTAGAAAGTAAGAGACTGTTAGGCCTGCTGATTACATTGCAGTTTATGATGCTCTTCTGGCCTCCCAAAAAAGGTGATATATTCTATGATGTTTTCAACCCTATCCTCAATGCAGTGATGCCAATTAAAAGAAGTAAAATCACATCCGTAGATAAGCCATGGATGATGCAACAAATAAAACATCTTATAGAGACAAAGAGCTTTTTAAATCAGAGTAGCCAGAGTTCAACAGACTACGTTCTATATGATCAAGAATGCAAAGAGGAGGTATTATGAGGAGGAAATCTCTCATCTCAGAAACAATGATGACAGCGGCAACTGGTTTAGGTCCATCAAAACGTTGATTGGAGCTGCAGAACCCCAGGTAGAACACACAAGGAACTCTGTTCCATACCGATGGCGTAGATGTGTCCGTCTTGTGCGACCACAGCAGAGCCGTCCCATTGGTCTGGTAGACCTAAAGTGCTTTTGAGGGTCCAAGTGTCGGAGGAGACGTCGTAGCAATCAATGGCCTTCCACTTGTCCAGCTGGCCCCTAAAGCCCCCCACTGCAAACACGGAGCCATCCACTATCACCAGGCCTGTGAACCATGAGAGTAGTGCAAGGACAAAAACAACTGATTAGAACTCATGACCTCCTTGACCACAGTGGAAACTTCTCCTTGGAGAACCGAGTAAACGACCCATAGAGTGGGGATTCTAAAGCATACCTGGGCATTATGCGGCCCTTTGGCTGACTCTGACCGGCCCGGGGACCACTAGTGGTCCTTGAGAGAGTTCCAGTTAAATATGGAAAGTTGGTTAACCAGATGTAACTCTTTGAGAGCGTAAAAATGAAACCAAATGGACCCTTGGGTCCATTTGGTTTAATTTTTACTCTCTCAAGAGGTAAAATATTCATATTCTGAATTAGCCCAAGTCTACACAAGTAGAGAATGTAGATGATTAATGGTCATTTTGATCTGTATGTTTGACTGTTTTGATTGTGAAATTCAGTCTGGAATTGTGAACAAAAGCAAAAGAAATCTTTAGTTTCGGGGTCTGTAGGGCTAAAATGTCATCAAATGGTGGTTGTGGCTTAAATACGGAATAAATTGAGGCCCCTGCTGTAAAAATGGTTGGTCTTACTCTTACTTTTATGTTGAAATTAAATTAACTAGGACCTTAGCCGTTTAATATGTGAAGTCCAAATCATGCAAAGTGTGGGTAATGTGATGTACTAATCATACCAATGATGTAAGTGGGTTGAGGAACAATTGTTTTAATGTATATTGTAACATGGTAAATGATAAATCAGTTGTGGCAAAGCAAGGCGTACAGGAAAATGGTGGTAAATAATGTTCATCTCTGTTTATCTGAATCTTCCACAAACATAAGTTTTCAGAACCTGTTATGATTACCTGGTTGTGTTTTATGACTGAATGTTAATCTTTGGTGCTGCGTGGCAGCCGAAGGTATGCTGTGTTCTTAACTTCTTTGTGGCATGATGTGCGATGTGAGTTACAGTAGCCTACATCTGGTTAACCAACTTTCCATCATTTAGCCTGGGGACCACTTAGAATGCTCTCAGGGACCACTGGTTGAAAACCACGGTGTTAAACCATTAGTGCGGTCGGAGGGAGACACATGTGTATACACACACACACGCATAGAAAAAAGTTGGCCTGGGGACCACCTGGAATCCTCTCAAGGACCACTGGTGGTCCCCAGACCACTGGTTGAGAACCACTGAGTGAAGCCATTAGTGCAGAGTCGAAGGGAGACACCCTGTGTGTACACGCACACACGCATAGCAAAAAGTAAAGACGCGCGATGTGCAAAAGTAAAGCTGCACATCGCGCATCCAACGCTATGTTTTTCTCTGAGTAGCTGCGCTGCACGCTGCAGTAACCACTGAGTGATTAAGGAAATGCGAGGCTGCATGAGGGATCAGTGATTTGTTGTATGTCTCACTCGTGTCTATGTGAGAGTCAGCGTTGTTCCCCTCTCTCATAATCATGGTCGATTAGCCTATATAGTTATAGTAGTTATATTCCATGTTGGTGGCGAACGCCGCGACACTTAGGGGAAGATCGAGCTGCAGTGGAAATGTTATTTTCCAGCTTGAGAGAGAGAGAGAGATGGGCGTATGTGGCAGCCGGTCGCTTGTGACGTGTGTATGATAGGGCGGGGGCACTTTCCCCATATAAACTAATGGGGAAATTGTCATGCACAAATAAATTCATTATTAATCAAGGATGTGTTAATTTGAAAAAAGGGCTACGTTAGTCTCTTGCTAATATTATCCTCAATGACCGTGTGGAAAATTTGAGCTATTGGTGCAGCCAGGACGGACTTATGCCTGTTTTAAACATTCATTCATTCAGACGGACAGACAGACATTTGCTTAGTTTGGATCTTACGCAGACTTTCAGTCAGCCTTTAGTCTTAGCCCTCGACAATATTTTATGTATCTCATTTGGCCCCTTGGTAAAAAAATAATTGCCCACCCCTGTTCTAAAGCAAAGCACAAATGAATGCTAGAGATCCACATCCTCACCAAAGTCCCAGCGAGCCTCATTCATGGGAGCCATCTTCAACCAAGAGTCACAGGAAGTGTCATAGCGCCACATCTCTCTACTGATTGAACCATCCTTCAACTTCCCTCCAGCCAAATACATCATAGAGTCTGTGAGGGCAGAGTAGAGGGTCAAGTTATAACATGGGCTTCTACTTCCACTATAGACAAACACTTGCTTGGCCATGCAGACAGTTCAAAACTTTTGTTGTTTTCAACAAATCCTTTTCGTCTGGCTCATGACAAGCTGGTGCTCGTGTGTGGGGGTCACAAGTCACAGCGCAGTTTCATAAGCCATTCATAAGCCAATAGAGTGGAGTTAGATTCAAATCTGTTCATATCAAAGATTTTGTACACACTAAAAATGTCTATGTTACCTTTAGACTTTGTATTTGTGCACATGAAGGAAAATCAGAGACCAAGATTTTCTTTAGGTCTATTAAAGGGGAATTCCACCCATTTTCATTTTTTTCTGAGAGCGTACAAATGCAACCAAATGAACCGTAATGGGTTCATTTGGTTCCACTTGTACGCTCTCAGAAAAAAAGAAGCGTCTAAAGAAATCCATTAACATGGTGAAAATACATCTTGATGATGTCATCAAGATGTTTCACCATGTTAGTGGTTTTCTTCAGACCTCCATTTCTTGGGAACACAGAGTGGGGGAACTTTTTTATCATGTCCACACATAGGGTGACCAGATCCCAACTCACCAGATGTGGGACAAACAGTGTGTTTGTGTGGGACAATGTGGGACACATGCGGGGTCGTGTCGGATTGTTGCAGAAATGAATTAATAGTACACAATTTAGGCGTTTCTACTTTTCCCTTCACATACCACCACTATAGTTTGCCATCTGTTTCATCCACTAATTAGAGGCACTTAACAGAAATGTTGTTAAATTAACCATTTAGTGGACTTTTACCTACAAACAATACACCAGGGCCAAAGCAACCAATAACAAACTAATAAAGAAATGTTATCAATGTATCTTCCTCCTAACAAACACAACTACTGCAAATTGTAGAGGCACACAATGAATGAAATAAATAAAACTAGAAACATAAATAAAAGTTTGGTTAGCATTGGAGCCATCAAATTGTGAACAAATGTGTCTGTCATAGCAGCATGAACAGGCTATGCACTTTTAGGTTTTGTCCATCAAATGGACAAAACCTACAAATGGACCCTTACGGATCCATTTGGTTTCATTTCATTTTACGCTCTCAAAGAGTTACAGATATATAAGGCTCCATTTGGTTACCAATGGTCCTTTCTAGGAAGGAAGGAGGACTCTATCAGGAGGAAAAATGGTGAAAAACAAGGGTTTTATCTCTGGCGCCTGTCAACCAATTTCACCCCAACTCACCAGCACTAATTTTGGCGCTAGGGGGGTCTGGAAAAAAGCTAAATATAGCGACAAATGCGTCAAGTTGGCAACACTGCTAAACAGTAGTTAGTTCAGCTGCTGTTACCTTGTCTGTGTTCGAATTTTGTTTTGGTCGAGCAAGACGTTGCTTGTGAGTCTCACATTGTATTCACCCCCCTGTGTCACTGCAGACATCACAGTAAACTCTGTCAGAATCACATTATTATTCACTGGTTTCACCCAGGAATACATGGTCTCCCAGTCCTTATTACTATATTTCCTTTTTTAGTTTCGTTCGGCTCCTCCTTGTTTCTTTTCTTTCATGTATTCATTCATTGCAACGCACGCAGCTAACACGTTGTGAGACAGTGCTGTTGTGGTGGGCGTTTACTAGTAGGCTAGTTAAGTAGGCGCATTGATTTCCCAACACGGAGCTGCTGGTTGCAGTGCATTAGACTCAGGCAAACTTTCATTATCTTCTTAATAATTTTGTTTCGTTATTACTTTACAATACTTTAAATTGTTGATGAAATACTGGCGTATTGGCGTATTTGAAATAGTTCTGCTTATTTTCACTGCCCATCGTTGATGAAAAAATGTATTTCCACTCCAGTTTGTCCCTATACAGGCAGTGGCGACATTAGGGTTCATCAGCCATGGGTGCCGATATCAAAAGGGCCCTCTCAGCGTGCGCTCACACATGCGCGTGCAGAGGTGTTTGTCAGATAATTTGGATCGTTTGGGAAGGCTGTCTTTTACGGCCTATATTCTCGTCCTATCCCACCTTGACTAATAAAAATCAACAAGCAACATTACATTATAAGGTTGAATACTAATAGCCAGAAAATTATAACAAGAGTCACCAATCAGCCAAGCAGGTGAAGATGAATGGATGTATTTAGATAAATGTATTTTGATAGATGAATACAGACATCCCACCCTAGAAAAAACTAAAATAAATTAACATTTAGGGCTATGCCACACATGATAAGTGATTAACATATCCTACCATAGATTATATGGTTGCAGTGGCTGTTTTTTAATCAGTAGAGTCAGTAGGATTGTTATTTGGTTACAGTTCCTGTCACCTATGTTTTAAAGCTAAATTAAAATATATGATAAACACATAAGATAAGCATATTAAGCTCTTTGTGATTTTATATTGAGGACTTATAAATAGCTCTTGATTATATTAAGATTATATTTTATAAATATAATTGATTATATATAGAGTAAAATAGATTATACTGTGCAAACAGACTGAGATCATGTAATTAGCTCCATATACACAGCTGTGTCGTATTCCATATTATAAGAACGGGGAATCCCCGATACGCACGGCACGGGGCACAGAGACAGTGCATGGAGAAAATGCGAAAATTTCCCCTCTCCTTTTGTGTGATAAATGCATACTATAAACGCATGACCTATATAGCAACTGAAAATATACTTGGATATACTTGGACCACACTTGGAATTATTGAAATCAGGTGAGAATGGCCTGAGAGTTTTTAGATTGGAATCTCAAAAAAATCTCGGCGGACTTTCAAAAGGTAAGCACAGAGTCGAGCAGCAGCGACAAGGGTGGCCATTCTACATGGACTTCTATTGAGGATCGGGACAATAAATAGGGACCAACATGCTGCACAAACAGCTCTCGAGCGCTTAGTTTCTGACGCCTCAATGTCGCAGCTTTGACACTAGCCATCTTTGTACGTCTGACTGTAATAAGGTTGCTGTTCACCGCACTTTTTTAGATGAAAGTAAAGTGACATTAGCTCATCTCCCGTATGCTGCTCGCGTGGGCCCCACGCGACAAGATATATTTTAATAAAAGGAGAAGGAAAAAAGTCTGTTTGGGCCTCGGGGCCCCCTAGAGTGGCGATGGGGCCCATGGGTGCCACGCACCCACGCACCCTTTATAAATGACGCTAGTGTATACAGGCCATTCAAATTCGGACACCTCAATGTGTTCGCTTTACCGAGAATACAAACAGAGTTACCCAAACTCTGTTCACTTCATGGGGTCAGTCCAATGTCTGGAGTCCAATCTTCTACATAGACTTCTATGGGAACAGGGACAGCAAATAAAACGTCTCTCTCTCACAAACACACACACGGCCCGCCCCTTTCCCATTTGGACAGGCTTCGCTGCTCACAGGCAGGCTGCCGCGGACCAGTGTTGATAAACTATTTTGAGAATTTGCGCACGTTATGAAAACTGCAGCTAGTCAGTCAAAATGTGGGACAAAGTCTCAATCGGCGGGACGCCTTAAAAGACAGTGAAATGCGGGACAATCTCGCACAAATCGGGACATCTGGTCACGCTATCCACACAACATCTCTAAGGTATACTAATGACATATTAAAATGTTGAAAATGGGTGGAGTTCCCCTTTAAGTGGTTATTAGATCTACATATTACTCCTCACCTGAAACTGCCAGACCAGGACGCGATACAGTAAATGGCAGGATTCCCATTAACCTCCATGACAGTTCGGATGCCAGAGGATCAAAGTAAAGAATTCTGTCACATGGACTCCCATTCATGAAGCCCCCCAACATCAAGATGACTTCATCTTTTGCTGGGGAAATGGAAGACAGACACAGTGAGCTGAGTAATGTGTGAGCATGTGAAATGCCTTTATTGTATGTACTGTATGTACAACACAGCATACCTACAGTAAGTGTATGTTGAACAACACTTGAAAGCTATGGTCAACAAAAGCTACGCATGAAAGCGCACAAATCTAAATCAAAGCTTAATATAAATATATTGAAGTCAACTATATAACCTCCCAGTTAACAGCTATGTCCTTCAGTTGATTTAATTAGCAAAAATGGAAGATTATTGAAAGTAAATACATGTGTTTTCACGATGGATAATCATTGGCATTGCGGTGCAGCAGTAAGTGTACTGAACGCGTTTTGGTGTTCAACGCATTGTTACACTTTAGCTATTGAAAAAAATCAGATCTACAAGCTCATATTGCGCCACACGGTGGCGCGGTATGAAAAACGATTCACAAATCTAAGAATATATTCTATTTGACACCTGATTGTAGTTTCTGACACTAGATCCTAGTTTCTGACTTGTTTCTGATGCTCGTTTCTGACAGATTCTAGTTTTTCTGAAAAAAATACGCTCCTGTGTCAGTGATGCTCAACATATTTCATGCCAAGGACCGCCAGAATTATCTATATTTGGCCACGGACCCCCCATGTGAAAACGTGTTGTTCTAGGGATCCCCTAGACGCAACGGTTTTAGTTCAAAAATATTTTCTTCCGAAAGAATATATTCAAAGATTTGCATCACATATTCACATTTAAAAAAATTTTTTTTTAAATATCAGACCTACGAGCTCATATTGCGCCACTCGGTGGCGCGATATGAGCTCGTAGATCTGATATTTTTCAATAGCTAAAGTGTAACATGATGTGTTGTTCAGTACACAAAGGGTTAAATAGAAACCCAACTGTATCCCAATTGATCTGGATCACCAGGTACCTCGTGGGAGGTCCCTCTAGGAAGCTCCTACAGTACTTCCAACATGGATGGTACCTGAACATGGTCTGTGGTACCTGAGCGTGGTCTCTGGCTCTGGGCCTCAGAGAGGAGCCTCTGAAAGGCCTGGGATTCCACCTGACCCAGGGTTAAGGTCACAGCGTCCAGATAGGAGCGGCTGATGAACGCCAGACGGATGTGTTTCATTACCTTGAAGAACAAACAGCACACTAACTTATGTACTAGCAGGGCGGATGTAACATTTCCCCAATTGGGGGGTCTGGCTTCATGAAGCCACACCTATACCAGTTTCAGTTACAGGTCTTTTATTAGGCAATCAAGCATCAATAATAGCATCAGTTGTTGTTGAAGTTACAGACATGCAGCATGCAAAAGCTAAAGGTCTGACTCAGAGAGTTTTCTGTTTTCAATGCTGTTGGTTTAGTGGTGCCACAATTGTAGTTAGTAGCAGTAGTAGTGGTTCAAATAATTTTAAATATAAGCGCTTTAATTTGAAATATCTTGGGTTGTTTTGCATGCCATAATGTTTGGTGGGGCAGTCTGGGCATTTAAGGGGGGATTGCCCCCCCCCCCCCCGTGCCCATGCCTAGATCCGCCCCTGTGTACTAGTCCAAACTGTGACATTTGTAATAGTGCTGTGATCTTTCATCAGGAACTGACCTGAGCAAAGCTCTGTCTGTGGCTAGGACAGTGGTTCAGCCACAACATGGCACCTTTTAACACCTCGTCCTCCCTGAAAACATCCAGGTCATCACTGGCCACAATCTCTGTCAGTTTGTCCACAGACAGAGAGAGGAACTCCTCCTATTATATTGACAGAAAACATATAGTATTAGATTAATATGCCTTAGAGATGTTGTGTGGACATGATTGAACTCCTCCTATTATATTGACAGAAAACATATAGTATTAGATTAATATGCCTTAGAGATGTTGTGTGGACATGATTGAACTCCTCCTATTATATTGACAGAAAACATATAGTATTAGATTAATATGCCTTAGAGATGTTGTGTGGACATGATAAAAAAAAAGTTCCACCCATTCTGTATTTCCTAAAAATGGAGGTCTGAAAAAATCATTAACATGATTAAACACATCTGATGACATCATCAAGATGTATTTCACCATGTTAATGATTTTTCTTTCAGACCCCTTTTTCCTGAGAGGGTACAAATCGAACCAAATGGACCCGCTAGGGTCCATTTGGTTCACATTTGTACCGTCTCAAGAAAACTTTGAAAATGGGTGGAATTCCCCTTTGAGTTTATACAGTGCCATTCTGGACGTCACATAATGCCAAAATAACTAAAGGATCAACACTAGAAAATGTGAATGTAAATGTGATTCCAGCATCACACTCCCAACACAATACAGTCATAACTTCCCATACAGTGGACCTTGTGCCGAAAATAGATCTCCAAGCTTACAATGTGCCGTGCTCTCAGCTTGTAGATCTGCTATTTTCAGAGCAGGGCCGCTTGGACCCTATGTGTATACCGGTCCTTCTAAAAATATTCTATTCATTATTTTCTATAATATGATGATTTGGGCATACAGCTCATGAAAACCCCACATTCCCATCTCAAAAAATTAGCACATCATGAAAAAGGTACTCTAAACAAGCTTTTAACCTAATCATCTGAATCAACAAATCATCTCTAAACACCGGCAAAAGATTCCTGAGGCTTTTAATAACTCTGAGCCTCAAAAACGCAATCATGGGTAAAACTGCAGACCTGACTGCTGTCCAGAAGGTCATCATTGACACCTCAAGCAAGACATTTCTAAGTGTATAGGCTGTTTCCAGAGTGCTGTATCAAGGCACCTCAGTGGGAAGTCTGTGTGAAAAAGTGACAGAAAACACTACACAACCAGAAGAGGTGAGCGGACCCTGAGGAACATTGAGGAGAAGGGATGATTCTAGACCTTAGGGGACCTGTGGAAGCAGCGCAGTTTGGAGTAGAAACATCCAGAGCCACTGTGCAGGAAATGGTCTACAGGTGCTGCATTCCCCAGGTCAAGCCACTTTTGAAGCAGAAACAGCGGCAGAACCGCCTGATCTGGTCTACAGAGAAGCAGCACTGGACTATTGCTCAGTGGTCCTAAGTACATTTGTCGGATGAAAGCAAAATTTGCATGTCTTTTGAAACTCAAGGTGCCAGAGTCTGGAGGAAGACCTCTGGAGGAAGACATCCGAAAAAAGTACTTAGACCACTGAGCAACAGTCCAGTGCTGCTTCTCTGTAGCCCAGATCAGGCACTTCTGCCGCTATTTCTGGTTCAAAAGTGGCTTGGCCTGGGGAATGCAGCACCTGTAGACCATTTCCTGCACACATCTGTGCATAGTGGCTCTGGATGTTTCTACTCCAGACTCAGTCCACTGCTTCCACAGGTCCCCCAAGGTCTAGAATCTTCTCCTCAATCTTCCTCACCTCTTCTGATTGTGCAACGTTTTCTGCCACACAGACTTCCCACTGAGGTGTCTTGATACAGCACTCTGGAAACAGAGTGCTGTATCAAGGCAAAAAGACATTTTGCTCAGAAATGTCTTTGTGCGTCTGGGTGTCCAAGATGGCCTTCTGGACAGCAGTCAGGTCTGCAGTTAGGTTAAGAGTTAAACATGATTGATTCAGATGATTAGGTTAATAACTCATTTAGAGTACCTTTTCATGATTTGCTAATTGAGATAGGGATTTTGAGTTTTCATGAGCTGTATGCTAAAATCATCAGTATTAAAACAATAAAAGACCTGAAATATTTCAGATGCTGTGCAATGAATCTAAAATATATGAAAGTTTATTTTTTATCATTACATTTTGGGAAATAATGAACTTCATCACATACTTTAATTTTTTTTGAGAAGGACCTGCCTGTGTGACTGACTATGCCGAGGCTAGTCATGAAATGAACACATGAGAAGACCAACACAGGTCTTAATAAACCATGCTTTACATTTTTGGAAACTCCCAAACACAGGTAGCTGGTTCAATTAATGAAATAATGTAAAACCGAAGTAGGCAGTTGGTAAAACAAATAACAGTCCATAGGAATTACTCATAATATATAAACTGATGGACTTGTGGTCAGGACCGTTAGGCTTTCTAGGGGAGGGTCAGAATAAATGTTGGACTTAAAATGTAGGTTATTCATCATTCAATGTCTGACCTGCAGGCAGACGACACTGAAGTGCTCCAGAATGTAATCCATGCTGCGTTTCACCAACGCAGCACAGGAGTGGATCTCTGCAAAGCTGTGAACTCCAAGACAGTTCTGTGCGTCCATGTGGTTCTCCATGTAACGCCAGCACTCCTCTTCCACAGCTGTGACACCCAGCAGGTTTGATGCCGTCAGCAGGGCCTGAAACATAAGTTTTTAATTCACACATGGAGGACATACAAAAACACACCAGTGTTGGTCAATATTACTTAGGAAAGTAATATTGCCAACAAAATCCGACATTGTAAATGTCTTTCTTAGATAGGCAGATGGCTTCACTGTCAAAGTGGGGGACAACATTATCACCCGGAAAGAAGAAATTACCTACCTGGGTTCCATCCTCGAGGCAAATCTTTCCGGTGATAAAATGGCCACCAACGTAATCAAAAAGGTCAACCAAAGAACTAGATTCCTATACAGGATCTCCTCACTGGTCAACAAAGACACTCTGAAGACCATAACTGGAGCCCTGGTACAAGGTTTCTTTGACTATGCCTGCACCTCTTGGTACCACAGCACCTCAAAAACCTTAAAAACAAGGCTACAGACCTCCCAAAACAAACTTGTCAGACTGTTACTTGGCCTCACTCCCCGAACCCACCTCACCCCTGCCCACTTCGACAGTTTGGGTTGGCTTAGGGTTGACGACAGAGTACAACATCTCGCAATGGATTTGGTCCACAAGATACGATACTCCACCAAAATACCCTTGTACCTATCCAAATACTTCCTTAATGTCAATGAGGTACACTCCCACAACACCAGAGGGAGTGCTACTAACCATGTCCAACCCAGATTTGGCACAAACAAGGGTCTTAATTCCTTCCGCTCATATGCCACCAAAATGTGTAATGCCCTACCAACAGTCATAAAGGCATGCGAATCCCTTGACTCCTTCAAAACCGCTCTCAAAGGGCACCTACAGATGGCTGCAATTCGAAACTGGCCTCTGTAAAACAAAAATGTATATAAAATCCCCCCACCCACCCCGCCTCTCCTCATTGTACATTTCTCTTTTCCCTTTTTTACCTCCACTATGATTTTGCCTCCATGATTTGCTGCTTCTGATTTTACTGAAGTAGTTGTTTTGTATGTACGGTATTTGAATGCCTCAATGAAATGAACAAGTTGGCCACTATTGTAAACAAGTGTATGCTTAACTAGTGTCCAATCAGCTTTTTCAGATTTGATGCAGTTGTACTTGAATTGTACTGTAATTCTCCAAGCTGTTATCAGTTTTGTAGCAGTGTGTACTTGACTTGTACTGTAACTCTCATCTCTGTTAATAAAAAAATCATTCATTCATTCATTCATTCATTCATTCATTCATTCATTCATTCATTCATTCATTCATTCATTCATTCATTCATTCAGATAACAAAATAAAAGGAGCAGAGAGAAGCAATGGGAACATTTTAACCTTGAATCACAACACAGACCTGCAACTAACAAAACCAGATTTCGAAATTTGTCTCTTTGACTTGACTTTGAAAAAAATAAAATATCAAAGACAGTTAAGGTCTTGTATTTAAAAATAAAATACAAAATAAAGCAGCAAGCGATTTGTAGTGTACATAACTGTGCGCAGGATGCAGCGTGTGGACTGGATCTACAATCTACTGCACATCTCTGTTGTTACAGTACCTGTCGATAGCTTGTAAATCTGTTCTATTTTTGCATGCAACAACAAGCTCATTTTAAACAAGTAACTTGGTGTTACTTGCAAAGTAGTGCATTGCTTATTACCCATTTTTGCAGAGTAATCTTGTTACTTTACTTTTTGGAGCAAAAGTAAGAATATGGGACCCAATGCCTCTCTGCTGGGCCCTTAGCATCAGCATGGATTAGACTGGGGTCAAATCGGCAAATGATTCCTAACTGTGGCTCACCGCTCCAACAGGGGGGTCAAATTAGTGCAATATTTACTATATTACTACTGTACTTTGTTTTCAAAGCCTCAGAGGCAAAAACAGATTTATATGTTCCCATGAGTCTTTCCTAAAAAACACAACTAACATATTAATCACAACTGTTGTAGGGCAATTAATTGTCAACTGTCATTTCATGATTGTGGCACTGATAGTGATAGTGAACAGTGGCCACATTGAATAAGGTTTACTGTACGTATGACAACAACACCTTACCTGTACATTATCTGCAGAAATGGACACCGTAGAAGTGTAGGCGAAGTTCACCAGCAAACCAATCATCTGGGGTTCCAGACCACTGAGAGTCACCCTCTCCTGTGTGGACTCCATCATACCGGAATTAAACATGGCCTGTACAGGTTGAAAAAAAAAAAATGAATGGTTGGTTTGGAATGTTACCATTTACATAGTGTCACAAATAAAATAATTCCTCAAAGGGGAATTCCACTCATTTTTTTTTCTAAGAGCGTACAAATGCAACCAAATGAACCCTAATGGGTTCATTTGGTTCCATTTGTACGCTCTCAGAAAAAAAGACGTGTCTAAAGAAATCCATTAACATGGTGAAAATACATCTTGATGATGTCATCGAGATGTTTCACCTTGTTAGTGGCTTTCTTCAGACCTCCATTTCTTGGGAACACAGAATGGGGGAACTTTTTTTTATCATGTCCACCCAACACCTTGAAGGTACATCAATGACATAGTAAAATATTGAAAATGGGTGGAGTTCCCCTTATTGTATGTATTGATGTATTTAACCTCAAAGTAAGGGCTGAAGGAGGCCAGAACGGATCGGTGGCAGGGGACCTCCACCTCCTCACAGCACAGAACCACATCACACCACACTTTGTTGAGACGCAGCCTGTTGAGACCCTCCAACAGCTTGTTGGGATGGTTGGGGTCTACGAACGTCTCAGCATCAACACTGGAGTCCTCCTGAACAACAACAACAACAACAGAGAAATACACAACTATAGCTAACTGGTAGTGGCTTGAGAGTGCCTTGTGAAGTGTCATATTTTGAGTTCTTTATTAGTTGCAGATTAACCTATTTTGGTGGGAACGCATTTTGGTGTTCAAATGCATTACTAGCATTATCAGCATTAGTTAGCATTATTAGCATTTTCACAATACTTTACATTACTTAACATTACTTAGCACTAGCATTACTTAACTCTTTGACAGATCAGCAGAAAAGCTAGGCTCGCTCCCATTAGGCTCAATATTAACACAATAATTTATAGAAAATCCTCTGTACAAATGAATGATATCCAAAGACACCTTAAGGTGTCTACTTTAAGGGAAAAAATAAAATGAGTTGATCAAGTGTTTTGGCTTTTTTTAATACATTTGGCAAAACAGGCTGTATTTTCACATTTCACTGTTTCCAGGGCTCATTCAGAGATAAATGCATTTAAAGTTATATCATTTATCATTTATCAATCAAGTGTGTGAGTTGTTTTCTGGGTTTTGTAGTGCAATCACCACTCAAAGGACTTCATCAGGTGGTGTGCAGTGAGTTAATGAGCTTGTTAATAAAACAAAACCCAAAACGACTTTTGGAGTGATGAACAGACAACAGAATAATCAATCACTCCAAAAGTCGTGGTAAAACAGTTAAGGAGTTAACATTACTAGCATTAGTTAGCATTATTAGCATTATTGGCATTGCTTTAAATATTGAAAAATATATAGATCAGATATTGTTGAAAATGTGGCGCAAAATCTATTTTTCAGGTCAGAATGTTAATGTAACACCAACGCCTATGTCACAGCCACCTAAAAACAAGATGTTGCCATCCTGTTTTTTAAGTTAACAGCTAGTGTGAGGCCTCCCCTCTCCACGAACATCCCAATATGCCCCTTGACCTCCCATTCAACACCAACCTGATCCAAATGCCTCCAGTATGTTCCTTGCCATTTCAATCTACAACCTTCACCCAACAGCCCTAAAGACTACTGCACTGTACTCAAGTGTCTCCACCAGCTCAACTGGTCCGTAACACACTGACACAGTGTTGCCAACTTGGCGCATTTGTCACTATTTAGCTTTTTTAATTTTTCAAAATTTGTGAAAAACTCCTGGTGGAAAATCTAGTGCTTTTTTACTGGTGAGTTGGGGCGAAATTGATTGACAGGCGCAAGAGATAAAACCCTCATTTTTCACCATTTTTCCTCCTATGATAGTGGTTTTCAACCAGTGGTCCCCAGGCTAAATGATGGACAGCTGGTTAGCCAGATGTAACTCTTTGAGAGCGTAAAAATGAAACCAAATGGACCCTTGAGGGTCTACACAACTAGAGAATGTAGAAGATTAATGGCCATTTTGATCTGTATGTTCCAGGCGAGCATCGAGTGCATTCTAGTGCATTTTGGAAGTGCCACTAGTGCATTTTGGAGTTGGGCAGTTGGCAACACTGCACTCACATGGTCAGTGTGGTCCAGTCTCATCCTCTTGCCAGCCTGTGGTGATTCTCTCTGGTTGGATGCATCCATGTTGCTGTCAGCCATGATAGGAGGTGAAGTGTGGTGGAGTCTGTAGAGAGAACACACAACTTACAGTCAACTATGGAAGCTTGGTGGAATGGAGTGAACAGGCCTTTAATTGTCATCATTAGTGGTCTAATTTAAAGAGATATTTCACTTTCTAATAAAATATTTTGGTCATTATATCATCTACTCAGGCTCAAGTGAATGAACACCACAGGCAGTTTTCTACATTACTTGGTTCAGTATTTAGATATCTGATGTTCATTTTGATGACCCGTCCACTTCCTATACAAACCCCTTATAACGTTGTAACAGACCACTTCACCAATCTTCAACATATCTTCATATAATTGGTCCTCACTGATGCACATGATCAAATACCACTATTTGTTTCTACTCTGTCTCTCACAGGACACCCTTCTTCCAATGCCATATTTTGATCTTTTTTTTTTAACGTTTATATTTTTACTATCGGGAGAACAAAGGATTCCATTTTCGCATTGTAACTTTTCAGGAATAGAAAGCCTGCACTTTGTGGTATTTTATCATGCACAGTAGTGAGAACCCATTATATAAATGTGCATTGAAAAATGGTGAAGTGATCCTTCATTTTAACCATCTTTTTTTCCGGTGACTAATATTGTCCTCATGCATGTTGTTTTATTCTTTAGTCCCCACCAGTGTGGCAGTGAGGCTGTTACACTTTAATAAAAGAATATTATAAAAATAAATGAAAAGTGAACATTATACATTTCCCTTGCGTATTAGGAGGACAAAAGCAGTCATCAACAAAAAAGATTTTTGATGAATCTACCATGGTTATATTTGAGTTATAATGGGTTTGTATAGGAAGGGGTGGGGCAGCTAAGATGAATATCATGAAAACCTTGGGAACCACTGGCCTACATAGTTAGGGAAAATTAGCAATATTTTTGGACAATCTGTGAAAAAATTTACTACCAATAGCTTTCTTCACCAATGTGTTCTGATAGGTGTCTAGAATCACCTCTCAATTAGTGCAAGTCCAAATCCCATGGGAAAATCCTGGAGAGCCAATCAAAGTTATGGAGCACAGACTGCTTTGGTGAAAAATATGAACAAAAATTAAAAGTCCAAAATGAAATTGTGGGGTATCTAACTAGGGGTTTTCAGGGGTGCTGAATCCATTCCAAACATTAGTTTTGGGTAAAAATGTCTCCCTGGCCATATAACCTATATATGTTGGTTATTAAGCTGTAATTAAGCCGCTATTAAGCCATAATGTATTCTATGCAGCATAAGAATAGTGTAGAATAGATCATGATGGTATTGCTGAATTGCTTCTATTCTTAAAAATACCATAAGACAAGAGTGTACACCTACTGTGCCCAAGCTCAGTAGGATAGACTGTCTGCCTTTGGGAACGTAAGGAGCACCAAGGGCATGGAAAATAATGGGAAATGAAAAGTTAAAAATGAATTTATAAGGTGTTTAACTAGGGGGTTTTCTTGGGTGCTGAATCCATTCCAAACATTAGTTTTGAGTAAAGAACAAGTCATTTTCCAGAACATATGTTATTACATACTTTTAAAGTAAGAAATGTGCAGTAGCCTATTGATGAAATCTGGTCAGTTTGGGCAATAACCAAGTCTATAATATATTGTAACTGCTAACTGTAATACTAGTATAACTGCTGAGGCAGTCAACTGATGTAATCCTCTTCTTATCACATTAACATGTTGCTGCTACTCATTTTAGAAACCATTTTATTACTTTGCATCGACAAGGACAGTGTTTAATAGTCAATAATCACATCCAACAGCTGGGCCTCTTTAACCTGTTCAATAACAGCTCCTTGCAAAACATCAGAATACTTTTTTTTTTTTAAGTTTCAGCTTTAGCCTATTTTACCTAGTTAGAAACCATTACTCAATATTAACAGAAGCAGAATTTTCCTATTCAACAGATCTCAACAATTGCAAGGGTGCAATTTATCAGTGGATGTAAGCTTCATACATATATAATATGTTGCCATTGATTAAAATCAACAGAATTGACCAAAGCTGTGCAGTGCTGCAGTTTTTATGTGGAGTTTCCATGTTCTCATCAAAAAGGAGGTGGGTCGCACGACAGGTTGCAGGAGTGTTGTAGTTTATTAATTTCTGCTTACATTTCTTTGTACTTTGCAATAGATGCACACGACAGTTTCGGCCGTGCCGGCCTTCTTCAGGTTCACACCTGAAGAAGGCCGGGAATAGGTAACGTGTTCCTTCCACGTTCCTTCCCTGGTGCTCCAACCAGGGAAACTCCCCCCTGTCAGGTGAAAAGAAGGTAGGCTGACCATACGTCCGTATTTCCCAGGACATGTCCGTATTTCACGTCCTGTCCTGGGTGTCCCGGTTTATTTTTAGAAAATGAGGAAATGTCCCGGTTTTTGTAAAATCACTTTCATTCAGTTCCTTTCCGACATGTCTTTGCTTACGTCGGACCAGTAAATCGACAGGCACTAGGACACTGCGCACGATGACCTCAGCCCTGAGCAGAGTCAGTGCAGGCAGCCTTCCTCAATCAGTTAGTAGACACTAGACAGCGTGGTTGTCAGTCTCCACCACCATGCCCAAGCGCAAGTGCACGTTTACAGACGAGTTACAGAAAAAATTCCCTGTATTCAGACCCCCCCCCCCCCCCCCCCCCCCCCCGCTAAGGTGTCCTGGTTTTCTCCTTTGAGAATATGGTCACCCTAAAAGAAGGCAGCTTGGACTCCTCATGCATTGAAGGAAGCATGAGGCCAGTCCGCTGCCTCCCCAGGATGGTGGAGGTTGTGTAGAGCCCAGGATCACGTTAGGAATTTGCACTGGGTGAAAAATGGGTTACAAAATTGTGTTTTTGCTACACAGTTAATAATTCAAAGCATCATACAAATAGAGCACAATATAAAAGCTGTCCACAAATGGTGCATTTGTATACAGTGCCTTTATGCAAGGCTATTTAGATTCAGCCAGTCATGGACCAATTGCTAGAGAAAACCATGCAAGGCACCAACCTGTACATCAGGAGAAATTAAGGGTTCAGTGTCTTGCTCAAGGACACTTCGAGCATGGGGGGAGCCTCATTCTACCACTGATCTACTGCCACCCTCCCCTCCACCCAAACAATGGACACTAGTAAATGGACACTTTACCACTTAACGTATGAAGAATGTTACTTAGACAGCACGTTGTTTCCACATTAAGCTACGTTTGATGCATACCTGGTGGTGTCCTACAGTAGTTACTTTATAGTATAAAGTTTTTACTCTACATAACATGCCCATTTACTCTTTAGTTGTTTTTTTTATCAACGTGGAGAGGAGTGTGGCAGTGGCTCAGGGGTAGAATGACGTTCTTGAAAGACACTGAACCCTTAATTTGTCCTGATGTGCAGGTTGGTGCCTTGCAGGTTTCCCCCCCAGCATTGGTGCATGAATGGGTGAATGTAATGCACAATCTACGTAGATAGCCTTGCAGAAAGGCACTCTATACAAATGCACCATTTATGCACACTTTTTGTGTTGTGCTCTATTTGCATTATTGAATTATTGACTGTACAGTACTTTGGTCAATTCTTTGGTCAAACATGTCAATATGATAAGAAGAGAATTACATCTGTTGACTGGCTCAGCGGTTATACTTGTATTACAGTTAATAGTTTTATTGTAGACTTGGTTATTGCTTAAACTGACCAGGTTCCATCAATACTGCACATTTCCTACTTTAAAAATATGGAATAAAAATATGTTCTTATGGGAATTACTTGTTTTCTACTCAAAACTAATGTTTGGAATGGATTCAGCACTCATGAAAACCCCTAGTTAAACACCTTACAAATTCATTTTTAATTTTAATTTCCCCTTACTATTTTTCAACCATGCCCTTGGTGCTCCTTACGTTCCCAAAGGCAGACAGTCTATCCCACTGAGCTTGGGCACAGTAGGTGTACACTCTTGTCTTATGGTATTTTTAAGAATAGAAGCAATTCAGCAATACCATCATGATCTATTCTACACTATGCTTATGCTGCATAGAATACATTATGGATTAATAGCGGCTTAATTACATCTTAATAACCAGCATATATAGGTTTTATGGCCAGGGAGACATTTTTACCCAAAACTAATGTTTGGAATGGATTCAGCACCCCTGAAAACCCCTAGTTAGACACCCCACAATTTCATTTTGGACTTTTAATTTTTGTTCATATTTTTCACCAAAGCAGTCTGTGCTCCATAACTTTGATTGGCTCTCCAGGATTTTCCCATGGGATTTGGACTTGCACTAATTGAGAGGTGATTCTAGACACCTATCAGAACACATTGGTGAAGAAAGCTATTGGTAGTAAATTTTTTCACAGATTGTCCAAAAATATTGCTAATTTTCCCTAACTAACATCACAACTCAACACTAGCACAGTCGCACATGACAGTCCTGTAACATGTTAAGAATTGTGTCTGACATCAAGGGTTTTCAACAGGTTGTCCGGGGACCACCAGTGGTCCTTGAGAGTGTTTCACCAGGTGAAACTCTTTCAGAGCGTAAAATGAAACCAAATGGACCCTTGCGGGTCTTCTGGGGTGGATATATAAAGAAGAACGTTTTACCTACTCATCAAAATAAACACGTCTTGTGTCATTAGAAAGCCTACTACTTAGTGGAGTCCAAGCTAGTAATAGAAATGAATCTGTGTGTGTACAAACAGAATGCTGCACTCAACACATGTGGAGTAAACATAAAGTGATACGTTTCTCAAACAACTTGGTAGAACATATGCTGATAACGATGAAAGAATAATATAAACTATAAACGTTATAATATAACTCACCTTGTTGTTGGTTGAAATACAATGCTCGTTCCTCCAGCCGGGGCAGCAGAAAACAAAACACAACAGGTAGTAGTTAGACCAGAGCCAACTAGCAAAAGAGTTACGACATTGAGGGGTCAGAAAATAGTCTGGTCAATGTGCTTCATGCGACCCTCGCGCGAGTGCATAGACTACAGTGGTTGTCCCCATTCGTTGTCCCCATTCACTAACAGTTGTGTAGAAGAGCCGCCATTGGACTGGAGCCCTATGAAGTGAAGGGAGTTTGCGTAACTCTTTGTCTTTGTCTCTGTCTTTTCCTCGATTGGAGGAATGTGATTGGGCCGCAAAACTCTAGCCCAGGGGTTTTCAACAGGTGGTCCGGGGACCACCAGTGGTCCCTGAGAGGGTTCCAGGTGGTCCCCAGCTAAGTTGATTAACCAGATGTAACTCTTGAGAACGTAAAAATGAACCCAAATGGACCCTTGCGGGTCCATTTGGTTTCATTTTTACACTCTCAAGAGTTAAAATATTCATCATCTGAATTAGCCCAAGTCTACACAACTAGACTAGATGGACAAAAGCAAAAGGAATCTTTAGTTTTGGCGTCTGTGGGGCCAAAATGTCCTCAAATGGTGGTCCGTGGCTCAAATGCTGAGTAAATGAGAGCGAGCCAGAGCGAAGACGAAAGTTTGTTGAGTGGGAGGACCCACGCCCCCAAGATTCCCCGCTTTGAGAAGCGAACACCGGCCTGGAGACCTTATTTCCCACCGCCATCCCTGCTGTGGCCGGCGTTTATTCACACAAAGACTTGAGTCCCGTTATAATATGCTTTATTTACTAGCCAACAGTGCCACCTTGTGACCAGGCCGCGGAGCGACACCCCTGATTCCCTTAGAAAGAAAGAGACATTTTCTGTTATCTATCTTTATTGTTTAATAAAATCCCTGTCAAACCTGCAAGCTCTCTCTGAAATTTGTTTTGAATAGGACCAGTCATTACAATATACATATATCATCTCCACCACCTCATCTTCTTCATTCATTCAGCTCATTTCCCCGTTCCCCTCATGCGTTTTTTGATAAAGTGAAACTTTATTAAAATCTGCTCTCTGATGCTCTCGCATTTCTGAGGTTCCTGCTGGGGGTCTCCTCTCCAAAGACTTCATTAACAACTTAAAGACTTTATTAACAACCGTGTTGGGAATATTACTTTACCTTGTTAATATATTAGATGTGCGGGGGAGAGATTCCAGCTAGTGCATAGAGGCACAGGACAGGTGTTGTCTTAACACATCCCGGGATGATGCCGCAGGTGTCATTTAGGGCGGTGTCGACCAGTCTGGTATGACGCGATCGGTTCAGCTCGAGAAGGCATACTCTGCTTTTGAGAAGGATGGCAGTCGCGCAGAATGTTTGTGGGTCTGCGCCCGACTTGAGAGTTTTCGCAGGATGTTATTTGACCTTGGCTTAGTGCATACCTGGGCATTATGCGGCCCAGGGGCCAAATGCGGCCCTTTGGCTGACTCTGACCGGCCCCGGGGACCACCAGTGGTCCTTGAGAGAGTTCCAGTTAAATATGGAAAGTTGGTTAACCAGATGTAACTCTTTGAGAGCGTAAAAATGAAACCAAATGGACCCTTGCGGGGCCATTTGGTTTCATGTTTACACTCTCAAGAGTTAAAATATTCATCATCTGAATTAGCCTAAAGTCTAGTCTACACAATCAGAGTTTATCCTGTTTTCTGGTATTGTGGACAAAAGCAAAAGAAATCTTTAGTTTTGGGGTCTGGGGCTAAAATGTCATCAAATGGTGCTCCTCTGTGGCTCAAATACTGAATATATAGTGGGCCCTGATGTCAAAATGGTGTTGGTCTTACTCATACTTTTAGCTTGAAAATAAATTAAAATTACGCAGACTTTAGTTCAGCCTTTAGTCTTGGCCCTCCACAATATTTCATGTATGTCATTACTTTTCATTTGGGAAAAGTAATTGCCCACCTCTTAGTGTATTCTCCAGGTGTTTCTTGAAGGAGTGTCTTGTCCAGTGTAACTCCAAGATACATGGTGTAGGTCTGGTTGGACAGTTTATGACCATGCCATGAGACGCTGGACTTCTTCCTTTGCATCAGGTTTCCTCAGGTGAAAGCTGTCTAGTCGGGTGGTTAATGGGTTGGGTTTCAGGTGGTTGTTGATGCTGTAGCTTGACATTTCTTGGAGGGCACTTTCAAGAGTCTTCTTGGAAGTCTGCTTGTTGCATGGGAATGTTTCTCTCAACATTTCGCTGCGGCGAGTTTGGAAATGCCTCGAGATACATGGTATCCTTCTCTACATCATGATAGTTTTCTGAAAACCCTGTTTCTATGTCTAGGACCCAGATCTCAAAAGGAAAAAAGCACCCGCACACTAACGGGTTCATTTGGTTCCATTTGTACGCTCTCAGAAAAAAAGAAGCGTCTAAAGAAATCAATCAACATGGTGAAAATACATCTTGATGATGTTATCAAGATGTATTTTGTGTACATCGGTTGACAGGGACGTCATCATAAACCGGTGGTGAAGCACCTCTGGCCCTCGACTTGTACCCATTTTTCTATTTTGGCCCACTCTGTATTTGGGTTTTACACCCTGCTCTACAGGGTCCACTTTCACAAATCCCAGCATCCATTTAAGGGCAAAAAAACAACTACCAATCCACTTTGAAAACATGCAAACTATCCACTTTTAAATGCTCTCCCATAGACAAGACCACACAACTCTTACTAGACGCTGAACTTCTGAGAACAAAGTGGTTTATTATACAAATATAAGTAGCCAACATGATATACTTTTAATGAACATTCAACATGGATTTTCCTTTACTGTTTATATTTATTTTTAAAATATTGTTTTGCAAAAAGTAGCAGCCTCCGCTCCACAGAATGGGAGACTAAAGAATAAAACAATGTTTTAAAAAATAAACGAGAACAGCCCCTCACGTGTTAGGAGGACAATATACCCAGCCAGTATGCTCGGGGATCTGGACAACCAAATGGACCCTTGCGGGTCCATTTGGTTTCATGTTTACACTCTCAAGAGTTATGATATTCACCATCTAAATTAGCACCACTTAATTAATAAGTCATAAGTCATGTTTATTTTTGGTCTAATTTTGATGTTTTGCCTCTTTTGTTTGCGAAAATCCATCCTGGAATTGTGAACAAAAGCAAAAGAAATCTTTAGTTTTGGGGTCTGTGGGGGTGAAGATGTTGTTAAATTCTGGTCTCTGGCTCAAATGCTGAATAAATAGTGGGCCCTGGGATCAAAAAAGTTGAAAACCAGTGGAAAAATCAGTATTTTGCCCCAAATTTAGCTGGTGCGGCTTATATTCAGGTGCGGCTTATAACCCGGAAATTACGGTACTTAGCAACTGTTGCTATGCGGGTCGAGCTTTCCTGGTCAAGCTTTCTCAGGGACCACTGGTGGTCCCCGGACCACCTGTTGAAAACCCCTGTTATAATGCGTTTGTATAGAAGGGGGTGGAGCTGCTTAAATGAATATCAGCAGATAATCAAATTACCAATAATTACAGGTATTGTGTTTTTTAAAGCAAAATATTCCTTTAAAAGGAAATGGAGGCAACTTCAGTGTTGCTTGCACACTGTGTGTGTAAACAGATTTGTTTAAAAGGATCCCTGGCTAATAAGACAAATATGCCTTAAAACACTATACTTGCCTTCTATAACTAAAACATGCAGATAAAAACACCTTCAATACTTTATTTCTTTCATAAATAGAGAATCTTTCATTCAATAGGAGGTGCCCCTGTCACAGGATGATGATGTCACATTAGCATGTTCAT
Source organism: Benthosema pterotum (assembly GCA_039105355.1). Taxonomy (NCBI): domain Eukaryota; kingdom Metazoa; phylum Chordata; class Actinopteri; order Myctophiformes; family Myctophidae; genus Benthosema; species Benthosema pterotum. The sequence goes on along the minus strand of CM076983.1, from coordinate 46,959,223 downwards.
CCATGTATTCTGTAGTGCTAGATCACAGGTGACATCATCTTGCGCCAGGAGCAGTTCCTGTTGAGTGAAATATTCTCTATTTATGAAAGAAATAAGATGCCATTGGTGATTTTATTTGTTGATTTTAGTTATACAGGTAAAGTATAATGTTTTAAGCGATGTTTGTCAGGGATCCTTTTAAAAACAGAATCTAACTCCACCTCACCTCCACTCTATTGGTTCATTATATGAATCTGCTGGAGACTGCTGTGCTGTGATTGGTTAAAACGCTGCCTCACCCCACACAACCCCCCTTTGCCCCTCCCTGCCTGTCCTGTTGACAACAACAAGGTTCCGGACCGTCTGCAGGACGAATCAAGTGTCTGTCTGCGGGGAAACAGCTGCAGCATCAAAGTAGAAGCAACGTAGGGTGGAGGTGTGTGTGTGTGTGGGGGGGGGGGTGATCTATTTCGATTTTTGGCTAAAAGGATGCCTCTATTACGTTTTTAATCTCACATATGCAAAGAACGTGAGTAGGAGAAGACGATAAAACGTTTTTTTTTTTTTTTTTTTTTTGTCTTTCTTCTTTTACTTCGATATGTCGATCACGCGGCTCAGCTCCTTGTACTTGATGAGGTAGTATGGGTAGCACTGGCAGCTGTCGAACACGACGAAGATGGACGGCCTGGTCACGCTGTCCACGCAGGAGTCGTAGAGCTGGAAGGGCGAGTTCTCGCGGCACGGCGGGCGGCGGTAGGTGGAGCTGCCCAGCACCGCGCTCCCCACCAGGACCTTGGCCAGGAACATGTGGCGCAAGCCGCCGTCGGGCGGGGAGAAGCGGTGGCAGTAGGAGGCGTCGGCGGCGAAGTAGGAGCCGTGGCCGAAGGCCGTCCCGTGGAGCCCCGACACGCGCGGGTCGAAGTTGTTGCGGCAGATGAGCTCCACCGCCAGGCCGGCCGTCCCGTGGAAGGCGTGGCGCTCCGGCGACTCGGCGGCCGGCGACGTCTTCTCCATGTGCGCCTTGTGCCTGCGAACCACCAAAAATAAATAAATAAATAAAAAGGTTTTGGCTCTCTGGATCAACGTACGGCCGCGACGAGGACAATTCAGAGCGACCCGCAGTCCAAGGATCTTGGATTGAAACGATTGTAAACAAGTTTGTGTGTGTCACCTACCTAGGCAAGCTATATAACATTTTAAGGTGGCGATTCAGGGCTAAGCCAGGCTTTAGACTCTATTTTCTGACACTAGATTCTAGCTTCAGACACTAGATTCTAGTTTCGGGTGCAAGACTAGCATTTGATACAAGATTCTAGTTTCTGACACTATATTCTAGCTTCAGACACAAGATTTTAGTTTCTATGTTCAGTTCAGATGTCAGTGATGCTCAACATCTGGACGACCAGAATTATCTATATTTGGCTGTGGACCCTAGCTCAAACATGTTCTAAGCAAATGTTTGAGCTACAAAAGTTTGCCTCTGAAATAATCAAAAAATTGAAGCCACATTTTCCTTTTTTATTTTCAAAAATAGCAGACCTTCAAGCTTGTGGAAGAGCTACAAACCCTTTCGAGACGAAAGGGTAAAGGTACAGAGCTCCTGATTCAAAACAAACATTTGTAAAGCCGCAGCGACTTGGAAATCAAATTCTACTGGGGCCATAATACCTGTAGGCTTACGCGTGGAACACGGCGGTCGGGCAGAACACAACAATTAATTGATTCCATTCCTTAATCCATCTTTTGATCCGAGCACGTTGTCTGACAACCGTTGTGTTGTTGACTTTCAATTGGGACAGAATGGGCGTGGTCATTTTGAAAAAAAAAAAAAAAAAAAAAACCTGCTGCACCTGCACCCATTCTACATTATCCCGTGCATTCAAATGGCATAACCTCAAGATTCGACTCCTGAATGTCGCTGTCCCTTTTTGAAGCCTTCAAATGGAGACAAGCATTTATGTAGAAGAGCCGCCATTATTAGACTGTGTCTGTACACTAAGGTCTACAGACATACTGTACCTTTGGAACTTGTCCCAGTGGAGAACGTTCTGGATCTGCTGGATGCTGGCGATTTCCATCTCCGTCTCGGGAAGGCTCTGATGGAACAGGTCCTTGACCTTGAGGAAAGCCTGTGTGCCCACTGGGACGTCCACCAGCCTGTAGTCCTGGTGTGGGACCAGACTCCAGACCGGAGGGTACCAGGAAGCGAAGGCCTTCAGCGGGTCCACGTTAAAGTTGGCGTCGACAGGCTCACGGGCAGGTCCTGTCCTCCTGAGAAGGCCGAGAGAGCCGAGAGAGACGGGCCAAAACAGATTGACTGTCAGTGTGGTTTTCATGAGGTGGAAATCTCTCTAGCTCAGGGGTTTTCAACCTTTTTGACTCCAGGGACCACCATTTATTCAGCATTTGAGCGACGGACCACCATTTGATGACATTTCAGCCCCAAAGACCTATTAAAGAATTCCTTGTTTTGTTCACAATTCCAGGGTGGATTCGGGAAACAAAACAGTGTAGACTTGTTAATTAAATAGTGCTAATTCAGATGATGAATATTTTAACTCTTGAGAGTGTGAAAATGAAACCAAATGGACCCGCAAGGGTCCATTTGGTCTCATTTTCACATTCTCAAGAGTTACATCTGGTTAACCAACTTTCCATCATGTAGCCTGGGGACCACCTGGAACCCTCTCAAGGACCACTGGTGGTCCCCGGACCACCTGTTGAAAACCCCTGCTCTAGCTTATGGTTGCCTCTGTATCCTGATACATACAGTATCTATTGTGAAATTGCAAGCAATATCCACTAGTACCTACCTACCCTAGGGGACACGGGGAGAACATGCGAGCGTACAATATACTCGCCTCCTCTAACACTAATCGTAAACATAACCGTTAAGTACGTTGCCGCGCTGTCACTGGGCCTGAAACAAGGCGCCAGCCTTCCCACGGTGATCGAAGATTTCCGGGTTTTCGTCTTACCGATGCAATTGCCTGGGCCGGCTCCCAGACAACATGCCTTGTCAAGGAACTTGGCTTAATTAAGCAGCATCCTGGGAATTATCGCTTGATAACGGTCAAAGGGGACATGGGGACGGCATGTGCTCACAGTGAGAACTGAACCCTGGAATCGTCTCACTGTGAGGCAACACAGTTACCGACTGCGACACCTAGTGTTGCCACACGTCTCGGATTTTCCTGATTGTCCCGGATTTTCATGGTCTGTCCAGGAAAAAATAAAATAAATCCTGGACACTTGAATGTCCCGGATTTTTATACATGGTCAAAAGTTTTTTTTTTTTTTTTTTTACATGGCCAAAACTAGAGACCACAACTAAGCTGACTTGTGTCACTCACAGTCTCAGATCAGTATCCTCTTTTCCAGACCCCCCTACTGCGAAAATTAGTGGAAAAACTCATGACGGAAAATCTAAATCTTAATCTGTTTATCTAAAGATAACTGAGATGAGAAAAATGAAAACTGGACTGCTCCACAAAGAGTTGGAAATTAATGGTTAAGTAGCCTAATTACTAATCTGATATGTAGAAGAGTAATAAAATAATGAGAGCAGTAACATTTCAGTGTAAAAGTGTGATATATTTCTGGGTTAGATGTTTAAAGAGCTGCGTTACTTCCGACCAAAAGGCCGATAATCGCCACCGATTCGATTTTTGTCAGACACATGTGGCAACCCTAGCGACACCATGCCCCACTCATATCAGTGCTGGGTAGACTTGACACGCAGGCTTTCATTTTCGTTTGCGTTGCGCGAAAACGGAAAGCCTGGACTAACTTGTTACACGAAGTGTAAATGATGTGACGTAGAACAGCAGTGGACGTGTGCGGGAGGGGCCAGGATGACGACACGTTGGTGAGATCAAATCAGATCAGCTCGATCTGCCGTGTGGATCCCACGGCACCCCGCCCCCCCAGGCCAAAATCATTGCGGGTTAGGCCAGCGCTAGTGCTGGGCAGTAAGTAATTAAATAGTACATATTACTCTAATATTATTGCCTTTTCCAGCTGAAGTAAAGATATTACTCTGCCAAAATGTGTAATAAGTAATATGTTACGCTGCCAAAACATGCCTCTTTACTTTTTCTTTTGAGCTTGAAAATAGAACAGATTTACAAGCTATCAACAGATAACAACAGACATGCACTGTAGTTTGTACATCCTAATCCACCACAGCATTCTGCACACATGACCTACACTACAAGTTATCACAGTTGTCACAAGTTGTCACTAAACAGATTGTTGTACATCTCTATCCCTTTGCGGGTGGAGACGGGGTCTTGGGAAACTAGTATTGTAATATGTAATATATTACTCTTTGATTCAAGTAATAAATAAAGTAATGTTATTACTTTTTCTAAGGGGTCATAAGTAAAGATATTACTCTCCTAAGTAATCTTGGCCAACACTGCCTCCTAGCATGTACTTGTTTATAATCCGAAATTTACCACATTTGGTTTTATAAACGAATTATTTCAACAAATTGAGAGTATAGTTTTTTTTGTTTTGTTTTTTTCCAAAAAGCCATAGTGAGGCTGAAGTAATGAAGTAGCAGCCAGGTAGTGATTTGAATAGAAACTATGTAGTAATATCAGTTGTGATTAAGTAGTGAAACTGGCCATTTCTCTACTCATTACTACTCATACTACACAAATCACTACAGAATCACTACTCAATCACAATAGTAAAAACCCTATTGAATGAGTAGTGATTCAATAGTGTTTTTTCATGAGGGGTGAGTCCCCCACCACACGTATACAATTGACATTTACCACACATATACAAGTGACATTTTGGCCAGAACGCGGTTGTTTTTCCACTGGAGGAGATTCACTCTCCGAAGTAATATTGGCCAACACTGCCTCCTAGTATGTACTTGTTTGTAATCTGAAATTTACCACATTTGGTTTTATAAACGCGTGGATTTTTCAACAAATTGAGAAGCATTGAGATGCATAGAAAAGACATTGATAGATCACACTCACACACACACACAGACAGACGGTTACTTATATAGGTGTGGCTCCATGGATGTTGGGGAGCGGTAGGTGGGCCTGCAGCAGATTTTTTTAACCCTTCCTTTTTTGCTGACTTGGGTCATAGTGAGGAAGTTCACCCTGTACTTTTCGCTGTTGATCTCCACGGTCCATCTCTTCTTTTTCTTGGCCCTCAACTCCAAAAGCAGCTCGGACACTTCCTACAAGAGACATGGCAACGTTGGACACGACGAAACATGGCAATTTAGTAGGGCTGGGACGATATTGTTCCCTCACGATACGATATAGGTGGCGATATTAGGCCTTCGATAATGAATATATCATGATATTTGATGTATTGCGATATTTTGGATATATCAATATATTGCATGAAATTCATCAACGATATATCATGATACTGTAACTGCAGCTGAAAAACTAAAACAAAAAACAATAAATGAATGAATAAAAAACTAAAAGCTAAAAATCAGAACTTACTAATGTATATCCTCAGTTATTAATCTTAGCTTTTATTTGTCTCAACTGATTCTCATACTGGGCTTTTTGTTTTCATATTGTGTTTGTTTTTTGGGGAATGAAACAGCTATAGAAGCCAGTTAACATTTTAGTTCTGCGAGCTGTTTTTCCACCCGGAATTATCACTCAGCAATATACAATATATATATATATATATATATATATATATATATATATATATATATATATATATATATATATATATATATATATATATATATATATATTGCGGGAGGAAGTATACGATATTATCACGATAACGATATTTCAGCACACCCCTACAATTTAGTAATCTGGCAGCACCCCTGACCAGTCATTATTTTAACACCACTCACCTTTTCCCATAACAATCACATTAGGTCAAGGGCCCCTTTTACTTCATAAAAATCCACCATAGAAAAGTTATGAGCTATTCACTGCCAAGAAATACCCTGCCCCAGAGTTCTGTGGTGGGAGTTCTGCTCTGTTATTTCTAAAATATTAGGACCTCCTTTGTTTGTTTTTTTAGCCCTCTATCACATGGAACTACTTACTTTTTGGGCATAGTGATATGGACCAGAGATCGTGAACGGAGCGGAGCGGGGAGCGGAGCGCGGGGATTTTTAAGTGAGCGCTGAGCGCGTTTTCAAATGGGTCGGAGCGCGCTCTGGAGCGAGAATCCTCCGCTCCAGCCCGCTCCAAGCCGCCCAGTACACACAACGGCACACGTGTTCAGTAGCACAGCATAAACGTGTGGTTGTGGTTCAGATGGCGACTATAGGCCTACAGTGCCAGCAACACGATCAAGACATTTAAAATCCTCTCCGAGGTGCGGGAGGAAGGAGGAGATGATGATCATGATGGAAATTGGAAAAAAGAAAAAGTAAGCCGACTGTCTTGCTGTCTATCTTGCCTTAGATGCGTCACCTCGCTATTTATTTTGAAGCACTGCACATCATAACGGCAACGTATTTGAGCGCAGCGACCCCCCCACTTATGTCCAATTCCCCCACAGTGTAACATCATCAATAACCTATTATCCCGTATAGCATTTTGGAAACGAAATAGCGCGGCATAAGATTAATTAGTTATTCGCCGCACCTGTCTGGGTTAATATAGACAGCAGTGTAACTGCACATATAACTCCTGTCTTAAATGTTTATGCTGTGAGGGGGGCAATAACCACGATGTGTTTCGACAAAGAAAAAGCAGCAGCCTTTTTTTTCCAGCCGTCAAATTTTGCTCCTGAGCGGGCGGGGCTGAGCGGAGCGAGGAGCGTGGAGCTGCCCAAATGAATATGAGCGCGGAGCGGAGCGGGAGCGGTCTGGGAGGGGGTCCACGTGAGCGGATTGCGAGCGGGACCAAATACGTCGAGAGCGATGAGCGGAATTCTCGGCCGCTCCGCTCACGAACTCTGATATGGACACAAAAAACATAGTTCCCTGTAATGGAGGGCTCATGAACAAAGGTTGTGCTAATGCTTTAGAAATGGCTCAACAGTACAAATGACGTTAGTTTTTTGGATTCATTTACTTTAACTGCGAGGCCCGCAGTGCCTCCCACAAAATGACCAGAACTACTTCATATTTCACCAAAACCAGAGCAGAACTCTGGACATCAATTAATAGCCACTATATCACAACTATATCAATGGCAAGTATTTTATACAGCTTAACTTTAAAAGAAAAATCTGAACTATCCAAGTTAATTTTTGCCTGTGATTTCTTGCATAAGTTTTGGGTTCAACTCCAGAATTGAGAGCCAAACCCTTGCGGGTCCATTTGGTTTCATTTTTACACTCTCAAGAGTTAAAATATCCATCATGTGAATTAGTCCAAATCTACACAACTAGAAGATGAATGGTCATGGACAGAAGCAAAATAAACCTTTGGTTTTGGGATCTGTGGATTTAAAAATATCCTCAATTGGTGGTCCGTGGCCCAAATGCTGAATAAATGGTGGTCCCTGGAGTCAAAAAGGTTGAAAACCCCTGCTATAATCCTAACCTCTGGGTATTCCACCCATACGCCAGAGCTGAACTTGCAGAATCTCCACTTGGTGGGGAAGTGTGGGTTCTTGGTGGGATCCGTGGTGTTTGACAGGCGTCTCACGCGCAAGTACTTCTGCCCCGATATGTTCTTCACCTTCATCTTTCGAAAATTCACGCTAAATCTGTATGTACTAAAAAAAAAAAATCAGGATGCATTATTACCTGTGAAATAGAATTTAGGTTTACACCGGGGCGGATCTAGGCATGGGCATGGAGGGGGCAATGCCCCCCTAAATACCCATAGTCCAGTAATGTCATTTGACCTAGAACTAATTGCAAAAAAAGCAAACTCAGCTGATTTTGTATCTTCAATATATCCTGAATAACAGATAAAAAGTTGCCTGGAATTGTCTGAGGGGAAAGCTTTGAAAATGGCCTTTACAGTAAGTCCACCATTGACATTCCATTGAAGGCAAAGTTTCATTGTGCTTTAAGTAGCAAGTGACATATCAAACTAGAGAGTTTTCATGATGCTGAAGACATTCTTAGCATTTGTTTTGCACAAAATCACTCATTGGGTGAAATATCGCCATAACAACTTGCCAAAATGTGCTGACCTCATCATATTTGTCAACACGGTTATGGCTGTTTCCAACCCAAGGAAGATTTTTTTGGGCAAAATTAATGCTTGGAATGGATTCAGCATCATGAAAACTCCCTAGTTTGATATGTCACTTGCTACTTAAAGCACAATGGAATTTAGAAAATATTTGCCTTAAATGGGATGTCAATGGTGGACATACTGTAAATGCCATTTTCAAACCTTTCCCCTCAGACAATTCCAGGCAACTTTTTATCTGTTATTCAGGATATATTGAAGATACAAAATCAGCTGAGTTTGCTTTTTTTGCTATTAGTCCCAGGTTGACCCCTTCTATTCCATATAATGCCTGTACTACCAGTTCCCCCCCACAAACACGATGCCATGCAAAATAACCCAAGATATTTCAAATTAAAGTGCTTGTATTTAAAATGATTTGAAACACTAACACTGCTACTAACTACAATTTTGGCACCACTAAACCAACATCATTTCATCATTAAAAACAGAAAACTCTCTGAATCAGACCTTTAGGTTTATTCATACTGCGTCTGTTGCAACTTCAACTTTTTGATCCTTTACTTGACTAATAAATTCCCGTAACCGAAAATGGTATGGGGGCGACTTCATCGCCCGTGGTGCGAAGCGACACGGTCGTTGAAGCCGCCCCCATACCATTTTCTCTTGCCCCTCCAACATGTTCTCTTGTACTGAATTTCGTACTGAATCACTAATAAGTTACTTTCTGTTTCTACACAAACTTTTACTAGTGAAAACACTACATAAATATTTTCTATAGGGATTGTGTAGAGAATACAGCAGTAAATAGTGTATGTAAGCATTGAAACTGGCCATTTCTCTTCTCATTACTACTCATACTACACAAATCACTACAAATCCCAACTCAATCACAATAGTAAAAACACTATTGAATGAGTAGTGATTCAATAGTGTTTTTTCATGAGGGGTGAGTCCCCCACCACACGTGTACAATTGACATTAATCACACATATATAAGTGTCATTTTGGCCAGAACGCGGTTGTTTTTCCACTGGAGGAGATTCTCTATGAAGGTTTTCTCTTGGCAATATAGGCAGGGTACAAGTCCTGTTTTTTTGTTTTTTTTTGTGGAAAAACAATTGTGTTCAAACTAAAAGGTCTATTTTTATATGTGTGGTGGGGGGCTGAGACTCAGAGTGCTTTCACTAAGGGAAGTAACGTAATTTCCCGACTATAAGCCGCTACTTTTTTCACATGCTTTTGACCCTGCGGCTTATACAACGGTGCGGCCAATCTATGGATGTTCCAGGTTCCAGGTGGGCTCCGCAGACTAAATGATAGAAAGTTGGTTAACCAGATGTAACTCTTTGTAACCAAATGGTCCATTTGGTTTCATGTTTACACTCTCAAGAGTTATGATATTCACCATCTAAATTAGCACCACTTAATTACTAAGTCATAAGTCATGTTCATTTTGGTCTAATTTTGATGTTTTGCTTCTTTTGTTTGCGAAAATGCATCCTGGAATTGTGAACAAAACCAAAAGAAATCTTTAGTTTTGGGGTCTGTGGGGTGAAGATGTTGTTAAATTGTGAAAAAGTTGAAAACCACTGCTCTAACATGAAGCTTATTGCCTGGTGCGGCTTATAGTCAGGTGCGGCTTATACAAGGAAAAATCAGTATTTTGCCCCAAATTTAGCTGGTGCGGCTTATAATCCGGGAATTACGGTAGGCTTTCTAATCACACATCACCACTTCAGAAGAGAGGCTGCATGGTCGGAGTTCTATCCCAGAGCTGACGTTGTCTTTCACAGAGCTCCACTGCAAGGCAGAATCATAGAAGCAGTGGAGCTATGGACCAGAGCTAACCTGAACCCAATATCTCATCGATATTACAGAGAAAACGTGCTCATACACCCGCAAACAACAAAACAGCTTCTATTCCTTTTTTTTCCCCATGTGAAGTGATTCAATGGCAACAGGCTTTGAAACCAGTCACCTATACTCAAGGAGAATTTACATTATATATTACATCACTAGGCCTGGCTGGTTTCTTAAAAGGATCCCTGTCTAATAAGACAAGAGTGCCTTAAAACACTATACTTCCCTTCTATCACTAAAACATGCAGATAAAAACACATTCAATACTTCAATATTTCTTTCATAAACAGAGAATCTTTCACTCAACAGAAGGCGCTTCGGTCGCAGGATGATGATGTCACATATAGTATGAGCATGTTCATCCATATATTCCATAGAGCTAGACCACACGTGACATCATCATCCTGCGCCAGGAGCATTTCCTGTTGAGTGAAATATTCTCCATTTATGAAAGAAATAAGATGCCATTGGTGATATTTTAGTTGTATAGGGAAAGTATAATGTTTTTAAGGAATGTTTTCTATTAGTCAGGGATCCTTTTAAAGGCCCTGGTTTCTACTGTATATCCACAAGGATATGGGGAGAATTATGGGAATTGTAGTCCAGGAGTGAGCTCACTGCAAAAAAAAAGAAAAAAAAAAATCTAAAACATCCCGTACCCGAATGTCCATCATGGCCGCCCGTGTCATGTACTCACCCGTCCTTGATCTCCACCTCTTCCACGCTGACGTTGCAATAGTGCCTCTCCAGCCAGACCTGGGTGTCGGGGCTCAGGTCCACCCACTGGCCATCGCCGTCCTCCGCCTTGCAGGGGAGCAGCTGCCAGTGGAAGGGGTAGGGGGTGTGGTGCATGTGGCAGCTGTCCCCGCGGGGGCACGGCGTGTTCATTAGGAAGTCATCGCAGATGGGGGCTGTGCAGGACTGCCTGGTGTGGAAGTTGCGCTCGACCGCGACCGGACCCTTCTCCTCGGTCTTAGAGGAGAGCGGCGGTGCTGCTTCGGGTCCGGTCGCGGCAGCGGACGGCTGCGGCTGGAGGGAGATGCGGGCCTGCTTCGCCGGCGGAAGAGAAGGAGTCGTCTCGGCACTGCATGTCCTTTTCCCGGCCGCCTGCGGCACGACCGCGGCGGGCGTCGGCGTCAGGAGCACTGCGACGCCGTACGGGCCGACGTTCCAGGAGACATCGACCTGCCCGGACCGCACGGCCTCCCACACAGGGAGCGCGCCGTCGTTGGTGTCGGAGGCGACATCCGTCGGGATTTCCAGGAGCACCAGGGAGGGGCTCAGCATCCGAACCTTGGATTTGGTTTCAGACGGGGCCTCCACGGCCAGACCGACTGGAAGCGCGTCGGACGTCGTCTTGGCGCTCTTCTTAGCCTTCTTCCTTGTGAAGGGCATCTCCACAATTCTGTTGAGACATTTTTTTTTTCATGAGCACGTTTTGTCTTTTTGTGATTCATGATGTTTGTTGTTGTTTGTCTGCGTGTTTTTGAGAGTTCAATGCATACACAGGTTTAGATCAGGGGTTTTCAACAGGTGGTCCGGGGACCACCAGTGGTCCCTGAGAGGGTTCCAGGTGGTCCCCAGTTAACCAGATGTAACTCCTGAGAATGTAAAAATGAAACCAAATGGACCCTTGCGGGTCCATTTGGTTTCATTTTTACACTCTCAAGAGTTAAAATATTCATCTTCTGAATTAGCACCACTTAATTAAGAAGTCTACACTGCTTTGTTTGCGAAATCCAGTCCTGAATTGTGAACAAAACCAAAAGAATTCTTTAGTTTTAGGTCTTTGCGGCTAAAATGACATCAAATGGTGGTCCGTGGCTCAAATGCTGAATAAATGGTGGGCCCTGGAGTGAAAAATGTTGAAAACCCCTGGTTTAGATTGATACAGCCAGGATCTTTTGCATTTCCAATGGGAGTCACTTGGTTGGAAGCAGCAGACATGATCCTTTCTGCTTCCCCTCCACCTCCATGTCTGCTGCTTCCAACCAGGGCCGTATCTAGGCATGGGCATGGGGGGGGGGCAATGCCCGCCTAAATGCCCCGACTGCCCCACCAAACATGGTGCCATGCAAAACAACCCAAATTTCAAAGATACAGTATTTCAAATTAAAGTGCTTATATTTAAAATGATGTGTTTACTTGTGTGTTTACTTATGTGTTTACTTTGGAGACAGCTAGACAGCAAAGAGTCAGGCTGTATTGATGCAAATGTGTGTATTCAGCCCAACACTTCCATAGCGCTCACACTAGGCTCCTTGCGGTGGTTCCATTCTGGGGTTCCAGGGGGTCCCCAGCAGTTTTGTTGAGGCCACTTTTTTTTTTTTTTCCCCCAACTGTATCACTATGTGTTAAATACCCTGTATATAGGATGCTGCAGTCCCACCCCTTGACACCTGGCCCATAAGTGAAGTCCTCATTCAATGTTTTGGGACTAACAAATAATTAGAGTGAAAACTTTTTTTTTTTCTTCTTTGTAATTGTTTTTTCACTCCAAAATATTGTGTTTGTTGCCAAAATTTGGCACGACCTGAGTTGGCTTTGTACAATGCATAAAAGGTCTTTAAATAGTAGTCTAAGTCTATGAGGAACTTGAATGGGGCTTCACTTCTGTGCCACTCATTGTCATGGAGGGGGACTGTACTGCGGTGCTCTGTAGGCTGCATGTCTAACTGACCTGAACAGTGAATATTGGAATATTAGAGTTAAAGGGGGATTCCACCCATTTTCAACTTTTTTTTCTACGAGTGTACAAATTCAACCAAATGAACCCTAACGGGTTCATTTGGTTCCATTTGTACGCTCTCAGAAAAAAAAAAAGAAGCGTCTAAAGAAATCCATTAACATGGTGAAAATACATCAAGATGTCCTCCAGATGTTTCACCATGTTAGTGGTTTACTTCAGACCTCCATTTCTTGGGGACACGAATCTGGGAACTTTTTTTTTTTATCATGTCCACCCAACACCTTGAAGGTACATCAATGACATAGTAAAATATTGAAAATAGGTGGAGTTCCCCTTTAAGGGGTCCATAATCCAGATTGAAGGGCTTTATTTACGTATGTTTCCTGTTTATTGTCATCTTTTTGTGGGGGGCTAGCCCCTCCTATAGGTAGGCCTATTACTAACTGTAGGCCTACATGTTTTTCAACCAGACAGTGAAGAGATATTAATTGTTTGTTTTGGATGAAAGCCTATAGCAGGGATTAAAGTAAAAAAAAATCTTGGGACTGAAAATGATCTTTTGCAAATAAGCACTGAGCTAATTAAATGACCCATGTGAAATCCTCAGGACTGAAATCAGTACCCAGTACTGAGAACTTTAATCCCTGCTATAGTCATCGCGTTATGTTGTCAACAACCATCACTGCACAGAGCACCGTGTCTATTTCAGTGGTTTTCAACCAGGGGCGGATCTAGGCATGGGCATGGGGGGGCAATGCCCCCCTAAATACCCAGTCTGCCCCCCAAACACGATGCCATGCAAAACAACCCAAGATATTTCAAATTAAAGTGCTTCTATTTAAAATGATGTGAAACAACTACTACTGCTACTAACTAACTACAGCTGTGTCACCACTAAACCAACAGCATTTCATCATTGAAAACAGAAAACTCTCTGAGTCAGACCTTTAGCTTTATGCATGCTGCGTGTCTGTTGCAACTTCAACAACAACTGATGTTATTATTGATGCTTTACTTGACTAATAAAAGTCCTGTAACCGAAAATGGTATGGGTGCGGCTTCATCGCCCGTGGCGCGAAGCGACACGGGCGATGAAGCCGCCCCCATACCATTTTCTCTTTCCCCACCAAATGGGACATTTTACATCCGCCCCTGTTTTCAACCAGTGGTCCTTGAGAGTTCCAGGTGGTCCCCAGCAGGGGTGTAGTGGAGGGGGGACGCGGGGGGACGGCATCCCCCCACTTCTCACATCTAAAATATTTTTGGGTCTGAAAAAAATCATTAGCATGGTGAAATACATCTTGTGTGTTTCACCATGTTAATGAGTTTCCGTTTTTCTGAGAGGAAAAAAAAAAGAAAATGGGTGGAATTCCCCTTTAAGAGGCGTCCCCCCACTTCTAAAAGTACCACTACAACACTGGTCCCCAGGCTAAATGATGGAACGTTGGTTAACCAGATGTAACTCTTTTTAAATATAGGGCCTATTCATCATCTGAATTAGCTCAAGTCCACACAACTAGAGAAAGTAGCTAAGATCAATGGTCATTATTTTGATCTTGGCAAACCAAACAGTCAAACGTACAGATCAAAGGGTCTCTGTGGGGATAAAACGTCCTCAAATTGTGGTCCGTGGCTCAAATGCTGAATAAATAGTGGCCCCTGGTATCAAAATCGTTGAAAACCACTGGTCTATTTGGAAATGTCCGAATCGATAAATAATGTAATGTCCAAATGTCCAAATGTTACGCCAACAGGTTAATCACCACCACCACCATCACCATATAAAAACATCGCAATCCATCAAAGTTAAAGCTACACGTGTTCACAAACGTAGTAACGTACCTACCACGGTCCCCACTTTCTTTTTACGTTCAGAAGTTCTTACTGAACTGCTGCTGCTGCTGCTGCTGCTGCTGCTGCTGCCTACTGTACTGATTGATTGAATGATTGAACCAATGTTGCAGGAGGAGGGACGTATTGCCAACTGCAGTGTTGCCAACTGCGAAAATCAAAAATGCACTAATGGCACTTCCAAAATGCACTAGAATGCGCTCGAGCAGTGGTTTTCAACAATGTTCAAACCAGGGCCCACTATTTATTCTGCATTTTAGCCACGGAGGACGACCATGATGTTGAGTGCAGTCTCTCGGACTAATTTAGGAGAGATAACTGGCAAAATGTTGGTCAAAAATAGCAATTCTTCTACCATTTTAATCTTGAAAATGAGGTATAAACTCAGATGTTTGGACTATAGGCCTAATTTAACTCTTGAAAGTTACAGACTGTATCATAGGAGGAAAAATGGTGAAAAACGAGGGTTTTATCTCTGGCGCTTGTCAAACTATTTCTCCCCAACTGACCAGCAAAAAAGCAATAGATTTTCACTAATTTTGGCGCTAGCACTGGAAAGAAGATAGGCCTAAATATAGTGACAAAAATGGCATTTTTGGGGCAATATTGTATTTAGGCCAACATAAATGTCATTATTAAAAAAGAAAAATGTCTATGTAATGTATACTGTACATCTTGTGTGTGTAGACCCACATATACAGTATATAACAAAGGGTGATCGAGCTTTTGAGGTGATGGCCGCTTGGCTCTGGAACGTTCTTCCGCTGGCATTGAGAACCGCTACCGGTCGAGTTTCTTTAACAAAAACAACTAAAAACACACAACCACCTCCTTAATTCGTCATTGCTGTACTGTCTGTATGTAAGCTCATGTAGTGATTGCGTTTTTGTTTTTACTTTTTTATTACTTGCTGTAATAAAGGCTGCCTGCTGTTGTTACACACACACACACACACACACACACACACACACACACACACACACACACACACACACACACACACATATATATATATATATATATATATATATATATATATATATATATATATATATATATATATATATATATATATATATATATATATATATATATATATATATATATATTGCATACCAATATTTGACCCAAGGAGCATTTTTTTTACCAATTAAAACAGGCTGGTATAGCGTGTGAGAGTTTTTCCTAAATCACTGTGTCGAAAATGCAAGTTGGTTAACCAGATCAAAATTTGGTTAACTAGTAGGGCATGGGGATAATCATCAAGTTCAAAATTTTAACACGTCCATTTGGGAATTGGTTAACACCATAAATATAAGACTTTTGACACAAAAAGTAACTCTGTATCTTGAAAATAACACCCACCCACTGAAAATCAAAAAAGTACCCAAAATGGCCATTTTTTGCAAATTCCGCCTGTCATGCATAAGTTATTCTCACTGTTTGCCCATATATTCTATAGGCAAAATATTCAAAATACTCATGTTTGATGAATCCATGACCAAGCCAGCAACCCCCTAGGTCATCAGAGTTGCCAAATCCAATATGGCCGCCAGCCCGCCACTTGAAAAAGATGTTTATAGAACTTTTAAATCAGAAGAGCTATAAACGCAAATGTTATGTCTAAATCCTGTTGTTTGACAAATGGAAATGTTTTGGAGTGCTTGACTTTATGACTGGGTGTGTCTGAATGCCTAATTGGTTATTTGCTTATTACAAATACTGCAGTACCTATGTAAATTATAACAGTATGTTTAAATTAGAAACACACTGCTATAGTGGCTGCTAGCTGCTATGGCACAGTATAGTCACTACAAAATGAAGCAGTACAGTGCAGTATAGTACAGTTCAATATGCTGCAGTATAGTATAGGCTTAAAGATACATCGCGTGGATGCAACTGGGACGTATTCTCAGTGATGTATCCCAAGGTCATCGGGGTTTCGGGTCTCACAACATCATACCCCTCACTCAGGCGACCCAGCCGGGGTTGATCAAGTCCCGACTTACGTCCCAGTAGCTACTCTTGGTCAGTCCACTAGGGAAAGACCCAAGGCCACACAATCCACTGCTCCAGAACTACTCTGCCGGGACTGGGAGAACCATACTCTGGCACATGGAAGGACTAGGCTCTGTGGGTTGACTCCTGTCCAGACCCCTCCTACGTCTCACCAGGTCTGTTCCTGCTCTCACCAGGTTGGCACAGGACCTGTGCGTTGCACCAGACTCCCAGCACCAGACATTTCATTCAGGAGCAGTGAATCATAATGGCCCTCCTAACGGCCTCACCAAGGTTTTTGGGCTTCCTCCTCACGGAGGACACAGGCTGGGGCGCTAACCCATACTGCTCACGCGGGTGCCGTCTACATTCCGGCTGTCACCCGTCTCTCCGGTGGTCACCAGACTATACCCGGTTGTCACATAGTCTATTCCTATGAGCCACTATAAATAGAAACTATACAGTACAGTATGCTACAGTACAATACAGTATATTACATTACAGTACGCTACAGCATTGGTTCCCAACCAACCATTTTATACTACACCTCAGAAAATATTGGTGAGTGTTTGGTGAGTAAAATACAGGAATGTAGACTTGTCCTTTTTGTTCCACTCCTAAGCCAATAATCCTGCTGCTAAGTGTCTAATCACTAATCAAAACCATTGATTTAATTTTCTAATGTGATTAATCTGTTCTCAACGGCTAGGTGTGCTGTTGTGCTCATTTCAGTAAGGTTGGAGACCCTACTTCAAACACACTAGCGAAACGAGCTGAGGATGGGCCCTGGTGCAAGAATATTTTGTAGGCCCCTATCATTGCCATAAACGAGCAACTCTTACGCATGTGCGCGCACAAACACACACTACAGCTATACTGTATACAGTAGACCAGGGGTGGCCAACCTGAGGCTCGCGAGCCACATGCGGCTCTTCAGCTGGTTTCATGCGGCTCTTAAGGTGCTTCCACATGGAACCGTCAAAAACGCTCCGCCTGGCACACTCATGCATTCCCTATACCAGTGGTTTTCAACCTTTTTATACCAGGGCCCACCATTTATTCAGAATTTGAGCCACGGAGGAGCACCATTTGATGACATTTTAGCTCCACAGACCCCAAAGCTAAAGATTTTGTTTTCTTTTGTCAACAATTCCAGGCTGGAAGAAAACAAAACAGTCAAACATACAGCCATACCATTAATCTTCTACATTCTCTAGTTGTGTAGATTTCTGTCTAACCAACTTTACATCATTTAGCCTGGGGACCACCTGGAATCGTCTCAGGGACCACTGGTGGTCCCCGAACCACCTGTTGAAAACACCTGCCCTATACAGTGGTGCCCAGCCACTCGACCAAGGACTGATTCCTAGTCCACCGTGGAGGTGTAGGTGTATGTTTTTTGACTTGTCAAATACTTTTTTGGATTGTAAACAGTGTTTCTAAATATATGTCTATATGTTTTAATAGTGTGTCTTTGCATTGCGCACCTGCACACAAACGCACATGTCTTATGGCAGGAGAGGGGAAACCTATTTGCGACCGTGACGGCCGTCGCAGCGGTTTTATAACCGTTGTGACCGTTTGATGTGGCTCTTTGCAGTAACACAGTGAAAAACGTGGCTCTTGGTCTGTGACCGGTTGGCCACCCCTGCACTAAACTAACAAACGTGCCTGGCTACAAAATTATTCCATTCATTTTCATTGATCTTTATTGGCAAATGGCCATGAAAAACACACACACACACACACACACACACACACACACACACACACACACACACACACACACGCGCGCGCGCGCGCGCGCGCAGCATTTTCAGAACCATAACATGGACAGATGCCAAGCTCTATCTCTATCCTCCACCATTACTAATATCTAACAGCCTGCTCTGACCTGGGCTCAAACATGATGTCCCCAAACTATTACACTCACACATTCACATTATATCCAACACCAACAAAGCTGGTATGCACTTCCACAGTATAAGCAACAAGCATCAAGAACACAGCACATTACATGTTTTACAAAGACAGCAAACTGACCGCATTAATGAATGTGACTGTGTACTCACTCATTAGAAGGTCATTTTACGGGTAGTGGAGATGTATTTTTCAGAGAAAGACTTTTTTGTTGTCTCTGAGAAACGGTCCGGCGGGCAACGGACTTGCTATTATAAAGCTTTTAGTCTTATCGGTATGCGGTGTCATGTCGTATAATCTTCAATCTGTGCTGGGGATTCGGGGTTCATTATCTGCAACGCGGCCGCCGCGCGCGGGGACATTCATTTTCACCGACACTGTGTCCGTGCGTGGCCGCGTGGAGAACTGTCACAGGGCGGTTGTGTTGCTGAACTCGTTGGCAACTCGAGTCCAGCGTGTCGCCGCTCTATGAGGCAGGATCTGGGGTAGCTGCTAGTGCCCGATGCCGGTGGGGTGCAGCAGCAGGAGGAGAGACACCGATGCTGATACAAACTTGTCCAATTTGGTCATTTTAGCTTAATTTACGCTTCCCGCTGCCGACTGCTCTCTTTCCATTCGCCTTTGGAACCACTTTCATGACTTTTCTTGAACATGACACTATGCTACGCCGATGCTTCAATTCAACCCACTCGCGCTTTTTTTTGTAGTTGACACTTTTTTTTTGTTTTGATTTGTTTTAAGAGGAACTGACATCAGAACACATTCACACGTGAGTGACAGCTCACAGGTACCAATTTGATTGGACAATATCATTACCCCTCCCACTGCTAGGCCCGGCCACTCTCAGGTTTAACCCCCTAACGACCAGGCCACAGGTCCATAACAGTCGCAGGGCCCGCTGTCAGCAGCCTTTCTTTTCTTTTCCCCCCTTCCCTCTCAGTAGGCCCCCAAGGGGCGTGGGCCCCGGTGCACCGCACCGGCGGCACCGGCCTAAAATACGCGTCTGGCTTTTAGACAAACAATTAGTTGGTCAGAAGCAGACCTACCTCCTACCTGTAGCAATATTTCATTCCACTTTTGTCACCACCACCAGAGAGGGGCTCAAGTACTAGCAGTGGTACTAGTACCAGTGGAAACTCTGCGCTATAGTATGCTTCTGTATAGTACAATGCTTTTGTACTGTACTGTACTGTAGAACATTGTACTATACTGTACTGCTTCATATTTCAGTAACTGCACTGTGCATAGCAACTAGCAGTATACTGTTAAGATGTAGATGTATTATTGTTGTTCTTGTTTTAATAACAATTACATCTCTATAGAGGTTGTTTCTTTGTTCAAGTTTGATATCAACCTATTCCAACAACTCTACACTCAAACCTGGCTCTACATAATTGCAATAACAAGCATTAACCCAATTGGGATTCAGACACATCCAGTCATGAAGTCAATCATCCAAAATGTTTCTCTTGTTAAACATAATTCTTATCTGATTCAAATGTTCTAGAAAAAAAACGTTTTCAAGGGGCAGACTGTTGGTCATATTGGATTTGGCCACTATGATGACCTGTACTGGGTGGTTGCTGGCTTGGTCTCAGATTCAGCAAACATGACTATTCTGAAAATGTTGGGCACCTCTGTAGCTCCCACAAATTAGAAGTTAAAGATATGTTAAATTAAAAGTTAAAGCTGAAGTCATTTTAAAAAGGGGGAGGTCATTTTCTGGTATTTCACCCTGGATAGAGATTTTTTTTCACAGTTCCCATGCTATTTGTGGTGGTCATATTAGCCAAGAACAGTTACAATATTCTCTCCTAAATGAAGCACACCCAAATCTTAGTCAGGTCCTCAACTATATGGTGCTGTAATGAACTGAATTGTCTGATGGGCGATTTGTACTGTCTGCTTGCAGTCAAACAGGAGCCAAAATGTATTATGTAAATATACCTTATTACATTAGAACTTTGCAATATCTGACATGTGAACCAATGTTCCCTAAAACACTTGATTTTATTTTTTAATGGAAAAAAAGAATGGGAAAAGTGGAAAATTAGCATGTCCGATTTAGTTTTTTGGCCTGGGTGGGGGGTTTATTTCATGCTAGGTACCAACTTCCAATACAAAATATCTCTCAAATGACCCAATGCACCATCCCTGAAATGGGCGTAATCATTTTCCAAAGTTTTTATTTTTAGGCCATTTATCCCCATACCCTATAACTAGATCAAAAGTTGGTTAACCAGATGTAACTCTTTGAGAGCGTAAACATGAAACCAAAGGTTTCATGTTTACACTCTCAAGAGTTAAAATATTCACCATCTGAATTAGCCCAAGTCTACACTAGAGAATGTAGAAGATTAATGGTCATTTTGATCTGTATGTTTGACTGTGACTTTGTTTCTGAAATCCAGCCTGGAATTGTGGACAAAAGCAAAAGAAATCTTTAGTTTTGGGGTCTGGGTGGCGATTAAAATGAGTTAATTTTGTTAATCGCGTTATTGTTTCTGTGATTAATTAATCTCAATTAATCAGTTAAAGGGGTGTTACACTTTCAAAAAAAATTTTGGTCATTTTATGGTCTACTCAGCCTCATGTGAACACACCAGACAGTTTATAAGTTACTCCTTTCAGTATTTAGATATTTGATGTTTATTTTAGCGCCTCCAGCTCCTTCCCATAGAAACCCATTATAACTTAAAACTCCATTTTAACCATGACAGATTATTCGAAAACAACCAATCTTTTTTCTGGTGACTCATATTGTCCTCGGAATACGTGAGAGGACCGTGGAATTTCATTTACAGTTTTTATTTATTTTTTAAATATTGTTTTGGAAAATGTAGCCGCCTCCATATTTGGGAAGGCCTACCCAAATGAATAAAACAATATTTTAAAAATCAATAAAATCTGTAAATGAAATTCCACGGCCCTCTCACGTATTCCGAGGACAATATCAGTCACCAGAAAAAAGATTGGTTGTTTTCGAATAATCTGTCATGGTTAAAATGGAGTTTTAAGTTATAATGGGTTTCTATGGGAAGGAGCTGGAGGCGCTAAAATAAACATCAAATATCTAAATACTGAAAGGAGTAACTTATAAACTGTCTGGTGTGTTCACATGAGGCTGAGTAGACCATAAAATGACCAAAAGTTTTTTTGAAAGTGTAACACCCCTTTAAAGTCCCAGCCCTAATATATATATATATATATATATATATATATATATATATATTATATATATATATATATATATATATATATATATATATATATATATATATATATATATATATATATATATATATATATATATATATATACACACACACACACACACACACACACACACACACACACACACACACACACACACACACACACACACACACACACACACACAGGTGCTGGTCAACGAATTAGAATAATTTGAAATAGTGCAATCATTAAATTCTTTGAATGCATTTCTTGTGCAGAAAGTAAATCAGTGTTCACCGCACCTGTCCTACTTGTTAGAGTAATCACAAAACTGTAGCCATTTAACTGTGACACTGTTGTTTCATTGAATTAGACTAATGGAGAAACCGTATCATTGAATTAGAATATTTTTTATTATAATTAGAATCATCACTTTCTCAGTATTTTGTGGCTGCCCCCTTGGCTTGTATGACTGCCTAAAGTCTCCGTGCAGGGGTTGACACTAAGGTCTCCGGCAAGGCAAATCAGGTTCTACTTGTCCTCAGGTCATGGTCACTTGCCCCCCCAAAAATATATTGTAAATTTTGCTTTTAAGTTTACTTCCTACTTGGGTGCTTTCAACAGGTGGTCCAGGGACCACCACGTGGTCCCTGAGAGGGTTCCAGGTGGTCCCCAGCTAAGTTGGTTAACCAGATGTAACTCTTGAGAACGTAAAAATGAAACCAAATGGACGCTTGCGGGTGCATTTGGTTTCATTTCTACGCTCTCAAAGAGTTACATCTATAGTTAACCAACCGACCACTCGTTGAAAACCAGGAGGAAAAATGGTGAAAAACGAGGGTTTTATAATAAGAAAAAAAAGCACTATATTATCCACCAGGAGCTTTTCACTAATTTTGGCGCTAGGAGGGTCTGGGAAAAAAGATAAATATAGTGACAAATGTGCCAAGTTGGCAACACTGAGCGCGCGCTCTATGGCACAGAGGGTACATTTTAAATCAGGCCGTAAATGAGAAATGCCATTGTCCCGAAGTGACAAAGTTAAACGCTACAAAGCTTTCTAACATGTCTATGATGATGACACAATGTGGCATATAGCTCTGAGTTGAAACATTGAGGGGTCAGAAACTGAGCGCTTGAGTGCTGTTCATGCAGTCTGAATAGGGACAAACTGGAGTCGGAAATGCATTGTTTTACATGACAAACTACGGTATTGTAGGGTAACAACGTTACTGTACAATAATGTTCATGTTGTATTATTAAAAAAACGATCTAAAATAAAGCGATTTAATTTCTGCCTACTTCAGGTCGAGGACTTGTCCCTATTTGTTGTCCCCATTCTCTACTCAAGTCTAAGTAGAAGAGCCGCCATTCATTGGACTGGCCCCATGAAGTGGAGGGAGTTGTCGTAACTCTGTCTATACTCTATGGCTCTGGCTGCGTATATGCAGCCACCTGCCAATTATCCCACTAGCCAATCGGAGGCCAACATTAATTTCTCATGTAAACTTCATGCTGTTGCATCGTGGGTAAACTTAACAATATTTTTGGCAAAAGATTGATAACAGTAAATCAAAGTGGCTTTCCAAGACTCCAAGTTCAAGTTAAATGTTTGCTACCCAGACACACCTACTGGCTCTATTTATACTGTATGTGTTGTTTTTGGTGACACCATGACTGTACATGCAGTCTGAATGGACAGGTATAAATAGTCTGGATGTCCTGGTGCTTCATCGGTTGGGAAATGATGATGATTCGTCGCCAGTTACCTTGCCAGTTGTATCAGCCCTTCCATCGGGGTCTGTTCTCCTGTTGACCAGTATGGCTCTGATAACCCTGACCCAGTCAGGTGTAAGGAGATCTGCTGGGATCTGATGGAGAACAGCAACTGGTTGTGACAATGACTGAGAAAAATATCTGATCCCACATAACATTTTCTCAAATGTAGCTGAAAACCTGTGAGAACACCAGTAATATTTGCTTAGTAACTTAATTTCCTAGTCATGTTTGTTTCTTACAAATGAACTAGATCATTGCTAGATCAAGAGCGGCACTCACTTCACATGGGTGTGATTTATTTGTTTTTATTTTTTTGTAAAACAAAAAACGTTTCAGGTCCATTCATTGTTTTTTGTGTTATTGCAAACATTAATAATAATTATTGGAGGAAAGAAATCCTGTCTTTGTAATGAAAGAAAGTATAGGCTATTATAGTCTATACTCTTCTTTGAATTCCCCTTTAATACACTTAAAATTAATATGACTATTTATCTTTTCTTTTCTTTTTTTCTTCTATGAGAATTACACTTCTGGGATATAAAGGTTCAGGGAAGAGTTCATCAGGAAACACCATCCTGGGTTCAGAGCAGTTTAGTTTAGAGAGAAGACCTGAGAGTGAGTAGAGACAGGGATACGTAGCAGGGAGACATGTTACTGTAGTGGACACTAGGCTGGTCATGGTGGAGTGTAGACTCCTAGACCTCAGAGTGAATAGAGACAGGGAGACATGTTACTGTAGTGGACACTACAGGATGGTGGAGTGTAGACTCCTAGACCTCAGAGTGAATAGAGACAGGGAGACATGTTACTGTAGTGGACACTCCAGGATGGTGGAGTGTAGACTCCTAGACCTCAGAGTGAGTAGAGACAGGGAGACATGTTACTGTAGTGGACACTACAGGATGGTGGAGTGTTGACTCACTATAGCTAAAACATCTGAGGTGACCATAGAGGAGATTGTTCTCAGTGCATCTTTGGGTCATCCAGGTCCACATGCTCTCCTCCTGGTTAGAATAGCAGGATTCCCCATACAGCTGATAATATGTTCTTTAACTGTCCTCTCCAGTTAAAGGACCCATATTTTCCTATACTAGTGTAGCCTACATATTTTCCCTCATGTTTTATACATTTTCCAGTCATTGGTCATAAAAACAACGAAAAATAGTAGGGAGCATGAGCATTATTTGAAAAGTGAGTGCATTCATACATCAAAGAGCAGGGCAGTGTCAATGTTACGAAAGATTGCTTGTAAATGCAGACAGTTAAACTGCAGTTGAAGAGCATTACAACTGAGCTGTTGCAGCTGCGCTATTCATCCACTAGGTGGCATGGCAATGCAACAAGCCAACAACTACAGTTGTTTGGAATATAAAGGAGAATTTCATTATCTTAGTACATGCTATTAGACACCATTAGAAACACTTTGGTGGAGAAATATTCAGTATTAAACGATAATAATTTCCAGACTTTAATAACTTTCTCTCGTGTGTGTGTGTGTGTGTGTGTGTGTGTGTGTGGGGGGGGGGGGGGGGGTGCGCGTGCGTGCGTGCGTGTGTGTGTTTTGCCCCCGCCCCGCCCCTTTAGAAACACGTTCATAGAGACACACGGGGACTACAAATGTCATGAAACAGCGGAGACGCAAGAGGGTACGTCAGAAAGGGGGACTGCCGGCAGCCCACTGAAGTCCACTGAAATTCCACTGTAGTTAGCCTACCCTTAAAACAATATGAAATGAACAGAAGACTATGTTGATTTGGATAAAAATATGATTCCAAATGTATGAAGTCTTTCTCAACACATGTTGTTGTTTTTTCTCAATAGAGGTCGTGTTTCACATTTAATTTACCACTTGAATTAGTTACCCATTATGCTAACAGAGCAGAGAGGAGACTGCAGACAGAGAACCTGTCGCTTTTAAATGACGTCACTGTCTTTACGAGGCTACAATCGCCGACTTTGAAGAGTCGAATTCTCAACAATACACACCAATCCCGACTGACTTTGTTCATTCATGTCTATATTTGGTACATATGTCACAGCTTATTATTATGTTTTACCTACCTCGGAGTTCTGACAGCTGTTTTACTGTTGTTAGCTTGTTGTATTAATAAATGTGGCTGATTAATTGGGAAAATAAACCAGCTATATTTGGAGGAGTGACATATACTGACATTTTCAACTACCATAGTGAATTATGCAGAGGAGTATTAACTAGTCTTGTAAAATGCCGTTTGGATCATTATAAACAAATACATAGCATATGAAACAAAACACAGCTAATATATCTGAGTATTGAAAATCTCAAGGGATGGGACCATGACGTATATACTGTGCGACCACATTAACTTGAGATTTATAATGCTAGTACATGTGAATTTCTGATGGAGTAAATTATAGTACATTGTGGGCTGTATATTCAGATGGCAGGTGTGTGACAGTAATAAGGATAAATAAATCATATTTTACACGTCATCAGAACACAGAATAAAGTGCTACAGCCTCAGTAATAAATTAGTGAAATTACGGTATTTTGTGACAGGGATTGCAGGGATTGCATTGACCGCTGGAATACCCTGTTCTAACGAACCCTTTGGGTAGCCGCTGTTTCATTTGGGGGCGTGAAATTTGTAGTCTCCGTGTGTCTCTATGATCATCAGAGCCTTAGAAATAGACAGAGTTGCGACATTGAGGGGCCAGAAAATAGTCTGGTCACGTGGTTCTAGTACTCGCGCGAGCCCATAGGCTCCAATGCATTCAGTAACTTCCGGCGGTCACTATTTCTTGTCACTATCCAATACAAGTCTATGTAGAGGAGCCGCCATTGGACTGGCGCCATGGAGTGAACGGAGTTGGCGTAACTCTGTATTTCCAAGGCTGTGATTATCATTACGCACTACTGGTTGTGTGAAGAGACTGAACCAAAACATTGTTGTTGTTTAATACAAACTCCAAAACTAGCCGCCAGGAACAGGTAAATATAGAGCCTAACCAGGTCTGAGAGTTAATCACATTAATGCTGTTCGTGATAATGTCTAAAAATGGAGGTCGTGAAGTTTATTGGTGCTTTTTCTGATTTCATCCTTTAACCGTTTTGTATTGGGTCCTCCTCGTACAGGCGTACGATCACCATTCGAATGAATGGTGGTCGTACCAATGGATTAAAGTAACTATTTAGTAAGTTGACTGAAGTATTCTAGATTTTTTTGTCTAAAGTGGTGACTGCTGGAGTAGCCGCTCTCGAGGCCCCACGTCATAAATGCGAAGGTTCCCCATGCAGCCTATGGTTCCTGCTTTCTTTCACCCGGCCAGTGTGCTAAGTTACCGGGTCATACCAGAGCCTTGCATGGCACCGGGCCTACTCGGCCTATATCAGTGGTTTTCGACCTTTTTGATCCCAGGGCCCACTGTTTATTTAGAACTTGAGCCACGGACCACCATTTCAGGACGTTTTAGCCCCACAGACCACTAAAAACTAAAGATTTCTTTTGTCAAGCCAAGCTGGCTTTCAGAGAAAACCAAACAGTCCAACATACAGATCAAAATGACCATTAATCTTCTACATTCTCTAGTTGTGTAGACTTGGGGATAATTCACATGATGAATATTTTAACTCTTGAGAGCGTAAACATGAAACCAAATGGACCCGCGGCAAGGGTCCATTTGGTTCCATGTTTACACTAAAAGAGTTACATTTGGTTAACCAAACCAGCTTTTCAAAATTTTTGATACCAGGGCCCACTATTTATTCAGAATTGGAGCCACGGACCAGCATTTGAGGACATTTTCACCCCACAGACCCCGAAACTAAATATCTCTTTTGGTTTTGTCCATCATGTCTTCACAACATTTCTTAAGTATATGAATGAATGAATGAATGAATGAATGAATTATTTAATTAAATGGGTGAAATTTCTTACACTTAACTATGGTTACATGGAACAATAGGTAAAAACTTCAGTGATTAATCGGTTTCTAAAATTGACAACTAGTTGACAGCTAATTAAATAATCGATTTGATTACGATTGAAGGGGAATTCCACCCATTTTCAACATCGTACAAATGGAACCAAACAAACAAATGGAACCAAATGAACCCTAACGGGTTCATTTGGTTCCATTTGTACG
This sequence comes from Benthosema pterotum, assembly GCA_039105355.1. Taxonomy (NCBI): domain Eukaryota; kingdom Metazoa; phylum Chordata; class Actinopteri; order Myctophiformes; family Myctophidae; genus Benthosema; species Benthosema pterotum. The sequence continues at coordinate 46,931,711 of CM076983.1, read as the reverse complement.
CTCTCAGAAAAAAGAACGCGTCTAAAGAAACCCATTAACACGGTGAAAATACATCTTGATGATGTCATCAAGACGTTTCACCATGTTAGTGGTTTTCTTCAGACCTCCATTTCTTGAACACAGAACTTTTTTTTTATTATCATGTTTACCCAACACCTCGAAGGTACATCAACGACATAGTAAAATGTTAAAAATGGATGGAACCCCTCTAATTTCCTCTTCCGCAGACCAAGATGAGTGGCTATGTGGATTTCCATGCCCTGGGCATGCAGAGGCGGTCCTCCAGACCCTCGACAACATGAGGAGTGACAAGAGAGCGTGCGACACTGTCCTAATCTGTGGGGGACTGCAGCTTCCCTGCCATAGGAGAGTGCTGCAAGCGTTCAGCACGTACTTTGCGGTAAACATACACACGAGAGACCCTCTCAAACATCATGTGATATCATTCAACCCATTGTGTCCTATCTAGTTTCTGAATAACATACCGTAGTATTCAAAGATTTCACCACGTTTTCACGATTTTTCAAAAATAGCAGAGATACAAGCTCATAGCGCGCCACTCGGTGGCGCGCTATGAGCTTGTAGATCTGCTGTTTTTCAATAGTTAAAACATAATGCTTAGAACACCAAAACCCATTGTGTCCTGTCTAGATTTCTAGTTTCTGAATAACATAATATTCAAAGATTTGCACCACGTTTTCACGATTTTTCAAAAATAGCAGAGATACAAGCTCATAGCGCGCCACTCGGTGGCGCGCTATGAGCTTGTAGATCTGCTATTTTTCAATAGTTAAAACATAATGCTTAGAACACCAAAACGCGTTCAGTACACTAAGGGTTAAATCAGGGGTTTTCAGCCTTTTTGATACCAGGGCCCATGATTTATTCAGCATTTGAGCCACGGACCATCGTTTTGGGGACATTTTAGCCACATTTTGTCCACAATATAAATTTGGGGAACAAATCAGGCAAACGTACAAATCAAAATGACAAGATATTATGAATATTTTACCTCTTGAGAGCATGAAACCAAAATGGACCAGCAATGGGTCCATTTTGGTTTCATGTTTATGCTCTCAAGAGTTACATCTGGTTCACCAGCTTAGCAACTGGAATCCTCTCAGGGACCACTGGTGGTCCCCGGACCACTGGTTGAAAACCACGGATTTAAAGGGTCAGACCACTTGTGTTCAGTTTTGTGTAGCTACCTTGCTACGATATAATTCCAAATGTGGACAAGAAAACCAAAATGTCCCAGTGATTAATATGATCCACATTGACTTACATTGTACACTAAAGCGGCTGTGTGTGTGTGTGTGTGTGTGTGTGTGTGTGTGTGTGTGTGTGTGTGTGTGTGTGTGTGTGTGTGTGTGTGTGTGTGTGTGTGTGTGTGTGTGTGTGTGTGTGTGTGTGTGTGTGTGTGTATTCTCCATGTCTTCTGAATTTCAGTTTTCTGAAAAGGCAAAAGGGGGGGGGGGGGGGGGGGCAATGTTGGTGGTTTCATGTCGAGGACATGAAATGGGTAAAGAATGATCCAAATTTGGCTGTGTGGACCCCCATCTGATTTTTCTAAAAATAGCAGCTCTGCAAGCTTGCATCACGCCACTTGAAAAAAAGCTTGTAGCTAGCTATTAGCCTGTAGATCTGCTATTTTTCAGTAGCCAAAAGGCGTTTTCGCTAGCTGTGCTAGCTGTGTTTAGTTGGTGTTCGCTGTGTATAAGAAAGGCCTAAAGTTTATCCTTTCAACTCTTCACAGCGTATGTTTGAACCTCCAATAAAACTCCCCAAACACGTTCAGCTCCAAAACGTGGATCCATCGATGCTAACAGACCTGATTAACTATGGCTATACAGGAAGCATCACCATCACCCACGCACGTGTGAAGGTAAAAGTGTGTGTGTGTGTGTGTGTGTGTGTGTGTGTGTGTGTGTGTGTGTGTGTGTGTGTGTGTGTGTGTGTGTGTGTGTGTGTGTGTGTGTGTGTGTGTGTGTGTTAGGGGTGGGACAATTCACCGAAAAAAAAAAAAACGAACCATTCAATATGGGGTCCAAGGTTCAATACGCACTAATGAACCGCAATATTTTGGTTCAGACAGACACATTTCCTTAATTATAGTATGGAACCAATGTCTTGTAAACTCAACTAATTTAACTTTGTTGTCTGTCTACAGTGCTGCATGTCTGCATGCTACCTGCCTGATACTTAACTGAAACATGCATTCATTTTATTAGCCTAGGTATTTTATATTTCCTTTGAAAATAGCCTAATAATGAGGCACAAATAGCAATATACACTTTTTCTTCTGTAAACAATGGGTTTACAATACAAGGTTGTTTTGAAAAATTTGATTTATTTTTTTATATTCACTTTCAATTTGCTTATAAACTAAATAAAACATTTTTCGTTTTATTTATTTTTAAAAAGCAAAACGTACCGAAACCGAACCGAAACCGTGGCCCCCATACCGAGGTACAAACCGAACCGTGGAATAAGTGAACCGTCCCACCCCTAGTGTGTGTGTGTGTGTGTGTGTGTGTGTGTGTGTGTGTCAGACAGCCATACTGTACTGTAACGCATTTTGCTGTTTTAAGCATTGTTATACTTTAGGTACATTAGGTATTTAAAAAAAACACATCTATATAAGCTCATAGCGCGCCACTTGGTGGTGCGCTATGAAAGTTTTGGGTTAGGGTTGCTGCTTTAAAACCCATTGTGTCCTGACCCTCGATTTGAGTTTCTGACACCAGATTATACAGTAGTTCCTGACACCAGATTATAGCAGCAGCAACATTCTAGCTTTTGACGCTAGATTCTACAGTGGTTTCCGACACTAGATTCTAGTTATTGACACTAAATGATAGTTTCTGATGCTAGGATCTCCTTTTTGACACTAGAATCTACTTCCTGACGCTAGAATCGAGTTTTTGACACTAGATTCTATAGTTTCTGACACTAGATACTAGTTTTTCTGAAAAATCTGTGCTCCTGTGTCAGTGATGCTAACATATTTCTAGCCAAGGACCACCAGAATTATCCATATTTGCCTGCAGACCCCCATCTGAAAACATGTTGTTCTAGGGATCCCCCAGATGCAAAAAATTGAGTTAAAAATGTTTGCTTCCAAAATAATGTATTCAGAGATTTGCAGCACTTTTTCACAATTTTTCAAAAATAGCAGAACAACAAGCTCATGTCGCGCCACTCGGTGGCGCGACAGGAGCTTGTTGATCTGCTATTTTTCAACAGATAAAACACCAGAACGCGTTCAGGACACAAAGGGTTAATGGTTGAACAAACCTTTTTTTTTTTTTTTTTTTCTTTTTTGCTGGGTCTAGGGCCTACTGAAGGCGGCAAACTATTTAGGGGTGGTGGCGGTGGCAAATGCCTGCCAGGGCTATATAAAGAAGCATTTCCATCAGCCACCAGCTACAGGCCCCACCACCACCGCCACCACCGCGGTCCAGGCGCCACCAAGAGACCCACCCACCACCGCCATCTCAGTCCAGTCTCAACCAGGAGGCCCCCGCCCCACCAAAACCTCGGTTCGGTCTCCACCAAGACGCCTGCCTACCACCACCACGGCTCCATCTGCAGGTCCCTCTACCACCAAGGCTGTATTGGGGGGGACAGCTCCAGCCAAGAAGGCCAAGAAAGCCACAAAGAAAACGACAAAGAAAGCCACAAAGGAGACAGGAGATGTAGGAGGTAGTAGATGATTCTGTTTCATTCAAAGCCGTTCTGTACAGGAAGTTCATACCACCTTTACACATGCAGCTCCTTTATGGCTCTGCAGCCACTGGTAGCAAATGTTATCATTCACTGCAATTATTGACGTGTTGTATATTATGTCATATGGTGTATAGTATTACCACAGCTACAGGACAGTCATTTTTAGACCAAGGTGTGTGTTATTCGTGTGGTAACGCTTGGATTCAACAACATGAAATCCTGCTAATTTGACCAGTCGCCAGTGTGGCCAACTCCCAAGTGTGTAAAAATGAAACCAAATGGAGCCGCAAGGGTCCATTTTTACGCTCTCAAAGAGTTACATCTGGTTAACCAACTGTCCATCATTCAGCCTGGGGACAACTGGTTGAAAACCTCTGTCATAGGAGGAAAAATGGTGAAAAACGAGAGTTTTATCTCTGGCGCCTGTCAATCAATGTACCCTACGCTATGACACCCACCCTTCTCTGCCTTTTGCGTGACAACTGTTACTAGGCTCGGACAAGCTTTGGTTGGGAGCGATGCTCCTCTGTTAACCACTGTTTTCGCAAAAGGCGGAGAGGGGTGGGTGTCGTAACGTAGGCTGTAATTCACCCCAACTCACCAGCCGAAAAGCACGAGATTTTTGTCTGGCCAGCAGTAGCCAGTAGTAGTTCTGTTTATTATTTTAGGGACTATTCACCATTTTTGCAAAAAAGAACAGAAGATTTGGAACACTTTCCTGGGGTTTTTTATATGTGTAATATGTGGTTTTAGATTTTAGCACTGAGCCCTGTCATTGACACTATTTCCTGGACTACATGTTGAGACATATTTTTATTCAAATCAACATAGTCTTCTGTTCATTTCATATTGTTTTAACGTAGGCTAACTACAGTGGAATTTCAATGGACTTCTATGGGCTGGCCTGCAGTACCCTGTTCTAACGAACCCTTTGTGTGGCCACGGTTTCATTTGGGGGCGTGAAATTTGTAGTCCCTGTTGGTCTCTATTTGCTTCCAGAGATGATCAGGGTGACACATTAAAGCTGGCATTAATCTACACACCTCTACCTCTTCCTTAAGGTGCAACAAACACTGTGAAGAAGGAGGAGAAGCGGAAGAAACGTACCTTCTGTCAGGTGTGTGTACACATCCATTTTGAGTGTTGATGGTCACAATAATAATAGGAACACAAGTCTTTCCAAAACATCCGATAAAAGCTTGTTTTCATACACAAGATATCATCATGATCATTTTGTAATGTTTTTATTTATGTATATATATTTATTTTATACATGTAGTCTTTCAGAAAGACTGACTATTATCTGTCTGCGTCAAAAGCAACATTTTACCGTTTTATTAGAAAAATGTATGTTTATTAAGAACACTTTCCTGGTGGCCTTTATGCATGCAATGTGTGTCTCAGTGTCTCTGATGTCATCCACTCTACTTCCTGGACTACATCAATGACTATCTAATAAGGACAAGAAGCCAAGACACCTACGGGGGAGTCCACATTGGTTCATGGGAGGAAACAGACATGTGCAGTACATTCCAGGAGGTTTGACACTTGACTCTTGGATGGTTTGACTTCCTGGTCTGTACTGCGCCTGTCTGTTTCCTCCCATGATACACAACAAACGCTCCTACTTTCATCAAGTAGGGGTGCTTTCACACCATCTGCTGGGCCTCTTGTTCCATAACATGGTTTGGTTGTGTCAGACTTCCTGGTCTCTACTGAGCATGTCTGTTTCCTCCCAGAAACCAATGTGGACTCCCCCGTAGGGACTAGGGATCCTCGCTTCCTGTCCTGATTATACCAAAGATACTCTTATTTATAAAGATAGGCATACTCCCATTCATGCCACTATATAGTGGACATGGACTACAAAGCCTACAAATGGTCTCCTAAGTAGTCATGGTTTCTCTCAGAGCCCCACCAGGCCCCGGGTGGCCCCCGCCCCACCAAAACCTCTGTTCGGTCTCCATCAAGAGGCCACCCACCACCGCCACCACCCCGGTCCGGTCTCCACCACAAGGTCCACCAAGACGCCTGCCTACCACCACCACGGCTCCATCTGCAGGTCCCTCTACCACCAAGGCTATATTGGCCGTTCGACCAGTACCTGCTGGCTCAGGTACGTTCTTTAGCCACGTAAAACCCTCTTTTTGCTGAGAAATAGTCAGTCGCCACACAATGCACTCGTGAACCTGAGCAGAGGAATCGCTAAGGTTGTACTTGAAGCACAACTATTCACAACTCTCTGTTGCACTTGTTTGTGTTCACAGGCACTGGTTCTTTGCCAAAAAGGAAAAATGATGATTGGCCTGTGGGAACAGCTCCAGCCAAGAAGGCCAAGCAAGCCACAAAGAAAACCACGAAGGAGACAGGAGATGTAGGAGGTAGTAGATGATTCTGTTTCATTCAAAGCCGTTCTGTACAGGAAGTTCATACCACCTTTACACATGCAGCTCCTTTATGGCTCTGCAGCCACTGGTAGCAAATGTTATCATTCACTGCAATTATTGACGTGTTGTCTATTATTATAGTCATATGGTGTATAGTATTACCACAGCTACAGGACAGTCATTTTTAGAACAAGGTCAGTGGCGGCCGGTGAATAGGGGCGCTAGTGCGTCGCACCACCATGCAATACCTCATGAATAAAACGTGAATAAGAATGACGGAGAAATGAAATCTGCAGCTTGTCATTTTCTTTAAATGAGCAATCCATCACGGCAAATTGTATATAATATAAGTAACTAAAGCCCACTCTAACCACAAAGTGATTAAAAGTTGTAATATACTGCCATGAAATGTCAAAAGTTGTTTACGTTGTACAACGTTGCTGATAGGTTACTGAGTCTCACGTGTTGGTTCGCATTCGTCTTTAGGCATTGAGCTCTGCACTGAAGGGCAATGCATTGCGGTCCTATTGACTTCAATGCAAACAGTAGGAGCGATCTGGGTCGCAAAATGTGCGCGACCAAACCACTTGAGGGCAGCACACAACACAGTTTTACATAGAGTTGAACACAACTCCACCACAGACATGAATGAAGTGACACAGAGCCAGGTAAAGGGAGGGATATACAGTAATTGAATTAATTTTGATAATGGAATAACAAGACAAAGATATTATAAGATAACTATAAAGCAATGCAGAAAACACCAATTGAAAGCAGAACACTGCAGGATTAAAAAAAAAAAAAAAAAAAAAAAAAAAAAACTAAAGAGCTGGAACCAGATTAATGTAGGCCTAATCATCACACAAAAATCCAAGGACAGAGGAAGAGAGTATCCTACTCCAGTAGCCTACCTAGGAGGTCCAGGACCTTCTCAAAGAGCTGGTAAGGATTGGCTGACAGCATCCATTCACACCAACTTATTGTTTTGCTTCCATTGAATGTGATGATACCTGGTAGGCTACATGTTCTTGATTTTTTTTTTTTACCCCATTATTATTATGATTTTTTTAATAGCGCCCCACCTAAAGAAAAAGTCACCAGCGCCACTGACTGGGGTGTGTTTTTTTGTGTGGTAACGCTTGGATTCAACAACATGAAATCCTGCTAATTTGACCAGTCGAGATAACACAGTGGTTAACGGAGGAGCCTCTCTCCCAACCAAAGCTTGTCTGAGCCTAGTAACAGTTGTCACGCAAAAGCTGGAGAAGGGTGGGTGTCGTAACGTAGGCTGTAATTCACCCAACTCACCAGCCAAAAAGAACGAGATTTTTGTCTGGCCAGTAGTAGTTCTGTTTATTATTTTAGGGACTATTCACCATTTTTGCAAATATATATATATATATATATATATATATATATATATATATATATATATATATATATATATATATATATATATATATATATATATATATATATATATATATATATATATATATATATATATACTGTATATATAACTACAGTGTAATTTCAATGGACTTCTATGGGCTGGCCTGCAGTAACCTGTTCTAACGAACCCTTTGTGTGGCCGCGGTTTCATTTGGGGGCGTGAAATTTGTAGTCCCTGTGGGTCTCTATTTGCTTCCAGAGATGATCAGGGTGACACATTAAAGCTGGCATTAATCTACACACCTCTACCTCTTCCTTAAGGTGCAACAAACACTGTGAAGCAGGAGGAGAAGCAGAAGAAACCTCCTACCTTCTGTCAGGTGTGTGTACACATCCATTTTGAGTGTTGATGGTCACAATAATAATAGGAACTCCGAACACAAGTCTTTCCAAAACATCCGATAAAAGCTTTCATACACAAGATATCATCATCATCATGATCATTTTGTAATGTTTTTATTTATGTATATATATATATATTTTTTTTTTAATACATGTATTCTGTCAGAAAAACTGACTATTATCTGTCTGCATCAAAAGCAACATTTTACCGTTTTATTAGAAAAATGTATGTTTATTAAGAACACTTTCCTGGTGGCCTTTATGCATGCAATGTGTGTCTCAGTGTCTCTGATGTCATCCACTCTACTTCCTGGACTACATCAATGACTATCTAATAAGGACAAGAAGCCAAGACACCTACGGGGGAGTCCACATTGGTTCATGGGAGGAAACAGACATGTGCAGTACATTCCAGGAGGTTTGACACTTGACTCTTGGATGGTTTGACTTCCTGGTCTGTACTGCGCCTGTCTGTTTCCTCCCATGATACACAACAAACGCTCCTACTTTCATCAAGTAGGGGTGCTTTCACACCATCTGCTGGGCCTCTTGTTCCATAACATGGTTTGGTTGTGTCAGACTTCCTGGTCTCTACTGAGCATGTCTGTTTCCTCCCAGAAACCAATGTGGACTCCCCCGTAGGGACTAGGGATCCTCGCTTCCTGTCCTGATTATACCAAAGATACTCTTATTCATAAAGATAGGCATACTCCCAATTCATGCCACTATATAGGCGACATGGACTACAAAGCCTACAAATGGTCTCCTAAGTAGTCATGGTCCTAAGAGCCCCCTTACTCTTAGAGCCCCCTATCTGCCGTATGTCACATTGCAGATTAAAAAGAGACTCTTCCTGACTCCTAACAAATCTCGCAAGAGTTGGTTGGTGGGAGAAAGAATAATTTATAACAAAGTGAAATTTCTTCTGATTTGTTTAGCTAATAGAAGCCATTTTACTATGAATATGCTGTAAATATTATATGCCTTTTGATGATCGGGTCCAGTATTTAGTTCAGTGTCCATGGAGTTAAGGAATGGATCATAAGTTGTGTTCACGTTCATTCTACCATTGGAAATGAATAGACTCCAACATACCTCCGGTCTCCTAATATTGTACCCGCCCCCTCCTTCTAGAGTCAGGAAGCAACGGAACTATGACCCTCTTGCCATTGGCCTCTTGGCTTGGACTACATGTTGTCTCTGTAAGACAGCCCCTCCCTCTAGCCACAAGGAGGTGTAGTGCACCAAAGAACTGTGGGATTTGTAGTCAATGAAGTAGTGCCCATGACATAAGAGACACTGGGCTCACTGCTAACATCTAAGTATTTAATCCACACATTACACACTTAAAGACCACCAGAAAAGTGCTCTAAATCTTATATTCTTTTGTGAAAACGGTGAGTGCCACAAAAATACTACCCTAGAGGTTTACTAACTCTTTACTCAAACAGTATTTTCTAAACCAGGGATTTTTGACCGTTGGTCCGGGGACCACCAGTGGTCCTTAGGAGAGTTCCAGGTGGTCGCCAGCTAAGTTGGTTAACCATATGAAAAGTTGTTTAACCAGATGTAACTCTGACCCTACGTTTTAACGGCCGGGGATGCACAAGCAGCGTCGCCCGATATCAGCGACGGTGACAGTCATTACCATAAATTCTCGCTTAGAATGGCATGCAAAATGAGTACCGTAAACGATGGTGCTGTGGTGCACTGAAAAAAAAAGTATGGTGGAGGAGGAAGTTGGGCGGAACTAGGAACCAAACTGCGCCAAATGGTTTCGGGTCGAGGGCAAAAAAGCAGCACTTGGCTCTGATTATCCCCGGCCAAACGTCGGCCGATTCGGGTGAAAAGCTCACCAATTTTTATCTTTCCGGCCGACGTCGCCCACCCACATCGCCTGACATCGCCCGTTCTGCTGCTGTCCCCAGAATCGGCGGCTCCCATAGAGAAATAATGGATATCGGGCGACGTCGCTTTTATCATCGCCCGCCAGCCCCGCCGTTAAAACGTAGGGTCAGAGCGTAAAAATGAAACCCAATGGAATTCTCCCAAGTCTACATAACTAGAAGATTAAAAGAACATTTTTATCTGTATGTTAGTCTGTTTTGTTTCCCAAGTCCATATTGTGGACAAAAGCAAAATAAATCTTTAGTTTTGGGGTCTGTGGGGCCAAAATGTCCTCAATGGTGGTCCGTGGCTCAAATGCTGTATCAATAGTGGGCCCTGGTATGAAAAAGGTTGAAAACCCCTGGTCTAAACTAACAGAGCACATAGCAGCATGCTGTTTAATTAATATTTTATGTATAATTTCACGCATACAGGTGTGTGGAGTGTTTATCCCCTATGGTGACCGGAACCTGGAGGAACACAACAAAGGAAAGCATCACACAGAGAATTTTAAAAAGCATGCTTAGCTAGGGCCTTTTTTGTTTGTTTTTACATTTTGCTACTTTGATATTGTTGTTGACCAGTTATTTACTGTATTGCGCATTGTACTGTGTTTTATTGTCATTGTGAACACTGAACATCTAATTTGTTTAAAAAAAAAATCTTTTGTAACACTGATTTGTTGCCACCTTTACTCGTCTTTAAAATCAAAACCTTATTATTTAAAAAAAAAAAGTGTTTAGTGCATGTGTGAAGTGCAGTTACCGGTAATTTACTTGTTTACAGGTCGAGAAAAGCTGTTTGGAACACGCTAGAGATTGAGCTTTTCACTAGCACCATTATTTTTTGAAAAGCATGCAGTAGCGATGGAGCTTGATGACTTTCAAAGTCATTTAAATGGATGTGATTAAAAATATTAGTAGGTGAATAACTCTTAGTCTTAATATAACTCAATGATTCCAATTCTGACAAAAGATTGTGTTTTTGAGTAAGTAAATAAGTGACGCAGTGTTTAGCTATGTAGGCCTATGTTTGGAACTTGCAGTAAAGAGTGATTTGTTCTAGAACTCGCTTAACTTAATGTATCTTCTAAGTAAATTGTGATGCAGTGGTTAGCTATGTAGGCCTATGTTTGGAACTTGCAGAGCTCCAGCCAGTGTGAGATCAAAGCGTGTCGCCACTCCCTTCTCTTTCTACAGTACACTAGTTTGGAGGAAGTCTCCCTTGTCCTGATTGGATGAAAGATTTCTCACCTACCACTGAAACTGATACTAGTGGTCGCTTTAAACATTTCCTTTCAAAGTTCCAAAGACTATGTTTTGTTTAAGTCACAATCAGCTCCATTCAGCTTCAGTCTAAATCAGTGGTTTCCATAGTGGTCACAGACTCGGGGTCTGAAACCAAATGGACCTGGGAGAGAGATAGAAGAGATAGCTAGAAAGCAGGGAAAAACGCAGAGCACAAAGACAACCTTAAAGATAAATACAGTAGGCCTACGTATATCTTGTGTTGTGTTATAGCGAACTAAGTCACACACTTGCCCGATCGGGCAACCAGGTAACAGTCTTCACTTGCCCGACCATTTTTTTTTACTTGCCCCGGGCAAGCGGGCAAGTGTTAGTGTCAAGCCCTGCTGTGTGTGTGTGTGTGTGTGTGTGTGTGTGTCACAGGGTTCACTGCGAGGCACAATCCTAGAAGCAGTGGAGCTATGGACCAGAGCTATAGTATAAGCTACCACCATCATACATACAGAAATCATACATCATTCATAATGCGCACACCATTAATTATCATCCTTGGTAACTCAACATTGTCATTGATTGAAAACTTTATTCAAAATGCATTCAAATGGATTCAAATACAAGCCGCCAGGCTGGTTTCCATTGTCATAACACGTCTTTCAAATATGACATAATCATGTGCAAAATGCAAAACCATGATGATAACTAACAATATGCGTTAAAGAAATTACCAAAAAAAACAACACTTCCAACTTAAATTCAAGTTCAACGTTCCCTGTATTTATTTATACAGCAGCAGCCATTTCCCTCATTTTTCTGTTGATTCTATTTCATTTCCTTTTCCTTCTCTTTTTCTCCGCCCTCCTATTTGTTTTCTGTTCCTCCATCACCTGTAATTTTCCTCCATTTTCTGTTGGCAGTTGGCCGTCCGTCACGTCTGCTGCCGGACACTTTCTGCACAAAACAAATCAATCAATCCATTAATGGCACAGCAAAATGAACAAGGCTCCAGGTGCATGGCCAACAGACCCAAGGCTTTATGTGTTCTAGAGAAACTACTGCCTGTAGTGTAGAGAAAGACATGTATTTTCACTGGATTGTTAGTTAACCTCCAGTAACATTTTTGTCTTAAGATACATTACACACATTTACATCGACGCAGCCAAACTGCATCGATGGGCGGGGCAGAGTTGACTTTGGAGACAGACAGCAAAGAGTCAGGCTGTATCAGTGTAAATGTGTGTGTGCACTCAAAGGCTGGGTACAGACATTTACATCAAGGAAGCTGAGAGCATCTGGCTCAGGGGCGGATCTAGGCATGGGCATGGGGGGCAATGCCCCCCTAAATGCCCAGTCTGCCCCACCAAACATGATGGCATGCAGAACAACCCAAGATATTTCAAATTAAAATGATTTGAAACACTACTACTGCTACTAACTAACTAACTATTTTTGGCACCACTAAACCAACAGCATTTCATCATTGAAAAAAGAAAACTCTCTGAGTCAGACCTTTAGCCATGAGGTCATAGACCTCGTGGCGTGGTGTTGTGGGTGAAACCCGGTGGTGACGGCGCACTGCTGCTGCTGCTGCTGCTGCTGCTGCTGCTGCTGCTGCTGCTGCTGCTGTGCTGCTGCTGCGCTGCTACTGCTACTGCTGCTGCTGCTGCTGCTGCTACTGCTGCTGCTGCTGCTGCTGCTGCTGCTGTGCTACTGCTGCTGCTGCTGCTGCTGTGCTGCTGCTGCTACTGCTGCTGTTGCTGCTGCTGCTGCTGCTGCTGCTGCTGTGCTGCTGCTGCTGCTGCTGCTGTGCTGCTGCTGCTGCTGCTGCTGCTACTGCTGCTGCTGTGCTGCTGCTGCTACTGCTGCTGTTGCTGCTGCTGCTACTGCTGCTGCTGCTGCTGTGCTGCTGCTGCTGCTGCTGCTGTGCTGCTGCTGCTGCTGTGCTGCTGCTGCTGCTGCTGTGCTGCTGCTGCTGCTGCTACTGCTGCTGAATATATATCGCAATTCTTAAAGGCGAAGTCCACCCATTTTCAACAGTTTATGTCATTCATGTCATTGATGTACCTTCAAGGTGTTGGGTGGACATGATAAAAAAGTTCCCCCATTCTGTGTTCCCAAGAAATGGAGATCTGAAGAAAACCTGGCTATCAGGCTGCATGGATGTGTGCGATTGCACTTTTTGTCATCTATATTGTTGCTTTAAGATGTTCTAGTAGTTGATTGAACTCGTCATGGTCCATATTGTTTAGCATCGTTTTAAAGGGAAATTCCACCCATTTTCAACATTTTACCGTACCTTAGAGTTGTCGTGCGGACATAATAAAAAAAAGTCCCCCCCATTCTGTGTTTTCCTAGAAATGGAGGTCTGAAAGAAATCATTTAGGTGAAACACAACTTGATGACATCAAGTTGTGTTTTTTTTTTTTCTTTTTTTTCCTGAGGGTGTACAAACGCCCTCAGATCAAACCTTTTTTTCTGAGGGTGTACAAATGGAACCAAATGGACCTCTTTGGTAAATATATCGCAATTGCCATCTACCGCAATTTTTCTCATATAAATGACTGAGCTTTCATTATACTAGAAAATTTTAAAGAGGAATTCCACCCATTTTCAGGAGTTTTTTTTTCTGAGGGTGTACAAATGGAACCAAATGGACCCTAACCTCTCTGGAGGGGGGTTTGGACAGAGCGTCTTTGACCAGAGTGGTTAGCCGCGTGCTGCGTGGCGTCTCCTGCCTGATGATGGCCGGTGCGATGTCCTCCTGCCAGGCGACCGCCGTGTACACATGCTTCCACGTCTGGGCGCGGCTGCTGCCCAACACGTACCTGTACACCACTGTCTCCTCCTCCGAGCCCTGAGGGATCGAACCGTCGGTCGACCAATGGGGGGCAATGAGGGACAACGCGTCAGTTTTCACGGAAAAGAAACAACGCGTCGTCAGATATTTGACCAATCAGGGAACTAAATCTTTACAGAGAATTTGAAATGTCTTCACCCGTGTGTTTCTAATGGTGTAATAACATGCCTTAAAAGATAATGCAACACCCTGGGAAACCTCATAAAAAACAGGTCAAAGTCTGGGTATTAGTCACAACCTAAAACGACAGTCCTCCTCTAACCCTCACCCTCAACATAACCGCTGACACAGGGCTTAAAATAAGGTTAATATCTACTAAAACGACAAGCCTCCTCTAACCCTCACCCTCAACATAACGCTGACACAGGGCTTAAAACAAGGTTAATATCTACTAAAACGACAAGCCTCCTCTAACCCTCACCCTCAACATAACCGCTGACACAGGGCTTAAAACAAGTAAATGATGGAAACTTTTGCCAGATCAAACGAAGGGCCCAGGTCTCTCTCTCTCTGTGTCTGTTAATTGTGGACTAATCAAATGGAATTCTGTTTTTAATGAACATCCTTGCAAAATGTTTAATTCTTTTGTAATTGTGAAGTGCTGGAAAATAAACTGAACTGAATGTTAGAGACAGAATTTATTGAAGGGCATATTGTGGGTGTTATGGGTCGTCTTCTGTGGCTGGTCCTTTGCCCCCTTCCTCTGTGGAGCGTGTTTCAGGTGGTCTGCAACATGCTGCTTAATTTCGTCTTCTTTTGCTGTTGGCAGCGCCTGCAGGTCTGCGGCTACAGAATAAGAAATCACATGTGAAAAGTCATGATGACTTTACCACTGCTAGTGGTAATTTCTACACGTAACCAGCACAATATATAAAATGTCTACCTGTAGTCTCCAACTACAGGTAGACAGTTGGCATTAATATTTGGCAACAATGGAGTTAATGTTTTGTCGATGAAACAGGTTAAGGGTGCTGACTGAATGTACTTCAACGGTAGTAGCCTAGGAAAACAAGCCCTTATCAAGCGAAACAATCAGGGAGAACTATCGACTGAGCCATTGGGTCATACTAAGTCCAAACAAATGGACCTAGTAACTGCAGTCTTGTCAAGTGATAATACAGAAATTGGTTGAAATATTGGCCTCTTAATCCAGCGTAAGCGATAGTTCATGGAGGCACGGAGGGCAGAATGGTTATTGTATTATACTCCTCATTCTCAGTCAGTATTCATTCTGTTTCTTTAAATCAGCAGTCTCTCTCCATGTCTACTCCCCTCACTCTCATTGGCTGACAGCAAGTCACTCACGCCCACATTCATCAGGTGTTCTTTATAAGCAGTCATTCTGTTCTCAGCCTTCCTTCTGGTCGACTCCATGTGCCTGTTCAAATGTAAGCGTTCAAATTTCCTCCACCTCCCCGGCCTCCTCCCTGTGGCACCAGTTCTGAGTGGCCGATTATGAGATGATCATGATTTGTGGATTGTAACATATTGTGGTGCCTAGTTCTGTTATGGGTATCTGTGATCATTATGTGTTCTATGGTCTGTAATATGTTCGTTGTGTATTTGGAATGATTGTGTCTATGTTGTAATGTGTTTATGCTAGGCTCTGCTCGGGGGGGTTGTTGATGATCAGAGCTGCGTCTCGGTGCCGAGACACAGGAATCTGAGATATCAAAGGTGATATCAGACCTATGTCTCGTTACATAGATTTGATATCACACGAGCAGAGCCACACCGCCATGCTAACATGCAAAAGCTTTGCAATAAAAGGTCTATGGTCATTCTGAGCCGAAGTGTGTCAATGAACCTTTAGTTGCTTGAAAAAATGCAGTCTCCGCAAAAGGCCGCTTCGTCCCCCCTGTCCCTCTCAAGCTGAACTTGGTCATTAACCAATTACTTGTGAGCCTGGGAGGGGGTAGGGGGGGGGGGTAAACATGACATAAAACCTTAACTTTTATACAGGTACTCCAGGCTGGGGCCACTTTATCTTAACACATAAATCACACAAAGGCTACTGTATCAAATGCTGAAACACTACCTGCTCAGAATCTTTTGGACACACTCCTTCGTGGTTTTCCCCCCAATTCGAGTGAGTCGCAGCACCCAGGGATTAAAGCATAAAAAAATCCTGGGCCTGAACTTTCCAAACCCACATATATATATATATATATATATATATATATATATATATATATATATATATATATATATATATATATATATATATATATATATATATATATATATATATATATATATATATATATATATATATATATATATATATATATATATATATCGTTGAAATTTGGGTTGCTTTGCATGCCATCATGTTTGGTGGAGCAGTCTGGGCATTTAGGGTGGCGTTGCCCCCCTCCCCATGCCTAGATCCGGTCCTGCACAAACTGCGACTGAAAAATTATCGTTGAAATTTGGGTTGTTTTGCATGCCATCATGTTTGGTGGAGCAGTCTGGGCATTTAGGGTGGCGTTGCCCCCCCATGCCTAGATCCGGTCCTGCACAAACTGCGATTGAGATACTAAATCAGTTCAACCAGACATAGAGGTGACTACGCACTGGACACATGTGCAAGACCTGTCAACTTTACAACAACTGTCCGTTCGACGGAGTTTAAGAACACTGATTAGTATTGCCATTACCTGGGGTGAGTACCCCTTCCGACCGAGTCCCGACAGTAATATAAGCTGGATGTGTGTACAGCACCGCCACGCAACAACTTTAACCAGCAGCGGCTGGCGCGGCGCGCCCCCCCACCCACACACGGCGCACAACGTTTTGTTAGGTGGAGAGAGAGAGAGAGAGAGAGAGAGAGAGAGAGAGAGACTTTTTAGACGCGCTTACCCCCACCGCGATTCTGGGTGAAAGTGACCAAATGGGTGAGGTTGTAACTTTATAAACCTTATGCGAAAATATGTGGGGATTGTGAAATCAAGCGAGGCATGCATATTTGCATTTATTTATGCAATTATTCCGGGAATTACGCGGCGACTTTTTTTCTTTCTTTCTCTTTCGACCATTTTAAGGGTCCAGACAGAGAGAGATGTGCGGCCGTCCGGTCGTGGACCGCCAGTTGAGGACCATATAATAGCTTCGTGAGCACAGCGTGCAGAAGAGCAAGCACCTGACTCGATCCCTTAGCTTCCTGCACCAACTGCAAAATCAAAATGCCTTCCCATCTCGCCATGCCCAGTGCCATTTATTTTTGATGCCTTTATCTATCATGGTGAGGGTATTTTCACCTGGCTTCATGAACTGCAGCGTCCCGACTCCTCACACGCTGAAATGTCGCGGTTCGCTGATCACTCTCTATCTCCACGTGTCTCTGTCAGTGTTGCCAACTTGGCGAACTTGTCACTATGTTTAGCTTTTTTTCCAGACCCCCTAGCGTTGAAAAACTCCTGGTAGAAAATCTAGTGCTTTTTGCTGGTGAGTTGGGTTGAAAACCATTAAACCAATGCTCAGGCTCCTCCTTCTAGTGCATTTTCGAAGTGCCACTGCATTTTGGATTTTGGCAGTTGGCAACATTGGTCTCGTTTTTTTTTTTTTTCCCCCCCAAGCCTGATTTCCGGCACCGTGCCGGAAATCTTTGATCCCTGCATCACCTGATGGAATAATTGAGTTCATGTAAAATTCAACATACCAAACAAGACCATATAAAACAGTGTGCAGGTGCATATTATACTAATTCATATGTTGTAAATACGTGAAGGCTATACCTACCAGGGTTTTGAAGACAGCTTCATCACGAAGTAGTAGTTCCTCTCTGTCAAACTCCTCCAGGCTGTTCATGGCTTCAACAGGATGTGAGTATGTGCTGGACGTCTCAGGTTGTACTCTGGAAATTGCTCGCACGTCCTGCCGGATTTCTGCCCATATGGCGAATGCCTTCTTTTGGAATACTAAAAAAGGCAATACACACAAATAAATATTCTTTAACATTAATAGATAGTGAAAATAAAGGGAAACGGCAGATAAGAGGTTTCCAAATTATACAGGTAAATGTCACAGAGTAGTTCTTGATCAGTGACCCGTCCCCTTTGAAATATCTCAGAACTCACCTGCGGTTGACATGGGGAACTGGCCCCTTGGTGAATCCACTGCTGATAAGAAAGGAATTTTGTGTTAAAACTTCCCAAGACACAGATGACCATGCATTAGCTGAGAAATACAAAGTCTGGCATACAGTAATTAATACTACTTGTCTTATGAAGGCATTGTTTACTTGAACTCACCCTGCCTGCTGGGTGAGTTGGCTGCCTCACGTCTGGACCTCCGAGTGTGGGACGTTCTGTAAGCACTAGACTGGACACTAGAGTATGTGGAATGCACAGAGCTGGGACTGTGCCTGACGTCACTCTCTCTGCGCCTGGATCTAGACCTATAAGATTAGGTTTAAATTATTGGACGGAATATAAAACACCTGAGACATTGACAATCAATATAGTTCTATTCCGCAGCTGACTTTGCTTAGGCCAAGCTCAAAACTGTGGGAAATCACTAGGCCAATGATAGAACTAGAAGTCTGATACTGTGCCCTGTACCTGAAGCGACGGAAGTTTGGCCTGGATGAGTTGGAAGGCTCTCGACTGTGGCGTGATCGTCGTGAGACTGAAAAATACATAAAATAATGACCCTTCTGCGTCTGTGATGCGAAATATTTCATGTCAAGGATTCCAAAAATTAAGTATTGGGCCACTGTCCTCCATCTGACAGTAGTGAGGTTAAGCAGATGGCATAGCAACAGAGACGGAGACTTGGGTCGGGGCCAATGCAAATTAACTATGTGGTTTGCAGGTGGTGATTGGTCATTTCTCGACTGTTTCGGATGTGGACCGGCTTGCCAGAAGCGGGTCCGGATTTGTCGGACATCTTAAAAATTTTGAAGGCAGGTCAAAATGGTTTAAGAGTCTGTAAATTGTGTGCACTCACCAGGAGTGGTACTGAGACTGGCTTTGTGCTGCGATTCCATGCGGTGTGATCCTGCACTCCTCTGTGATCTAAAGCTGCCCGTGTCATTTGATGATCCTGAATCAGTCTCTTCGTGGATCCTTCGGTGGTCTGAGCCTGAGAAACAAAAAAACCTTAATCTTTTTTAACCATGGTGACTAGTGCATGTGTAAAAAATGTCAGGATTTAGAAGACATCTTTAAAAATTTGAAGGCAGGTCAAAATGGGTTAAGAGAATCTGCTAAACTGTAAATTGCGTGCCCTCACCAGGAGTGGTACTACGACTGGCCCTGGGCTGCGATTCCATGCGGTGTGATCCTGCGCTCCTCTGTGATCTAAAGCTGCCCGTGTGATTTGATGACCCTGAACCAGTCCCTTCGTGGATGCGTGGAGAAATAAAACAATCTTAATCTTGTTTTTTTTAACCATGATGACTATGTGTGGGTGTGTATATAACAGAAAAAAATGCATGTACTCACTAGGTGTTGATGTTCTCCTGGGCGTCCCGGGTCTTGATCGGACTGACTTCCTTGAGCCTGAGAAAAAAAAAAAAAACAAATGTCAGATTCAAAATATGCAGACTATGGACTATACACATCTGAGGCTCATCTGAGGACGATTTTTTGGTCCTACACCAAAATCGACACCTTTAGCTGGTGTAGGATCACTTGGTCAGGAGTTTATTTTGGTGTATATTCAAATCTGGGGTGGAAGGGGAATATATAGTATATACTTCACTGCTTTCAGCCCCAGATTTCAATAGACTTGAATATATAGGCTCTATGCGCCTCATTTACTATGCAAGTGTATATTATACACTTACATAGTAAATGAGGCGCAGAGAGACAGAGATGCACAGAGAGATGTATATATACTAACTTGAAACTTCACTGCAGTGCGGTCGCTGGTCTGAACGGCCAGTCCTTCCATCTGGATCAGAGCCCCGGTCATTCAGCAGGGATTGGGAGTCTAGAAGGACACAAACAGTCTTATTAAGATGTTTAACATGTATAAATCTGTTGTATGGAGAACCAGGATGACTGGAACCAATAATGGAAGGCTGATCTGTGGACGACCAAGAGAGACAGAGATGCATACTGTATATACTTACCTGAAGCTTCACTGTGGTGCGACTCCCGGTCTGAGCGGGCAGACCCTGCAGCTCGTTCTGAGTCCAGTTCCTGGTCATTCAGCTGGGATTGGGAGTCTAAAAGGGAAAAGAACAGGCTGATTAACACGTCCAAAGTGTATAAATCTGTCCTATGGTCCTGTATGGACTTCAACCAGGTGCAACGGGAGATACACTGGGGAGACATGACTAGCTGCACCAATATACTTTTTGACCAGTGCCAACTGGTCCTATATTTGACGGCTGCCTGGCTGCATGTATGGCTGCCTGGGTGCGGGTGTGTGTGTGACACACCCAGTTCCAGACCATGGGATGCTCTGCGGCACTGGTCAGTGCAAACAAGTGCCATTTTTTATAACAACAATGCTCACAAGCAATGTGTTGTTGAACCTTCGGTGGTGGTGGAGGAAACCAGGGCAGCTTAACTATACAGATGCAACACAAAGAAAAACAAATAAAAATAATAATAAAATACTTTATTTCTTCCTCCATAGCACTTTAAATTGGATATAGAAAGTTACCTGAATTCCTCACGGTGTCCTCCTCATCAGATTCTGTTACAAAACATGAATGATCTACACGTGAGGCCCATGTGTTAACATATTTCATCTTACCATAAATGCACGTTCCCAACACATGTCTAATGTGAAACAAGAGAAACATACCAAACGTTGATACAAAATCGTCATTTCTTCTCTTAGTAGTTTTCCGCTTCCTGTAGAAGCCTCTTCCACATCCTCCTCATCCGGTTCTGCGTTGGTGGTGTAGTTGTATTCTTTACACTCACGTATGTTATCTAAAAGTTAGACAATTCAAATGAAAACATTGATTCTTCTAACATTTTGACTTGATTCTTGACACACAAAGAAAAACTTGCCTGACGTTTTCTTTATTTTTTTCAACTTGAACTTCAGCCAGCCCTCCTCTGGTGTCATTTTTGCCTTAATGGCCTTATCAACCTGGCCCCTTCCCATCCTCTTTGGCCATCTAACGAGGTTGTTTTCCTCGTCGATCCAACAATGAGGAATTGTGTCCTCATACTCCGTTCCATCCTCCTCCACCCACACAGCCCTGCTATACATGACCTGAAAAGGATGGCACACAAAGCAAGTTTGTGTTAGTTAGACACACACACGTCCTGTTAGAACAGGCTAGAACTACAGATCTGGTTAATGGTTATAAGTGACTATCAAGAAATCAGAAATGAATGCATTAGTGCAGCGGTCCCCAAACTTTTTTGGCTGTGCACCCCGTTACCTACCAACCTAGTTCACGCAGCCCCTCACACACATTTCAAAATATCCAATAATGGCATATATGCAGCTTCTTGCAGCTATACTTGCCATACAAGGGCTTATACTGTATGTTCCTGTATTTAAAACAACATCATAGCACCAACATTGGCATTTTCATGTTTTGCACCCCTGGAGGGCTCTCGTGCACCACAAGGGGTGCGGTGCACACACCGCAGTTTGAGAACCTCTGCATTAGTGTGTAACCCAACTAGGAAAGAAGATGCAACAACAGATAAAGCAGGTGGTGAGGGAGCGGTGGAGGGAGATGGAGCACATTGGGAGACTTAAATAGGAAAGACAACGGCTAAAGCAGGCATTAGTGCAACAACGGATAAAGCAGGCATGAGGGAGCGGTGGAAGGACATGGGAGCACATTGGGAGACATGCAGGTGATCAATGCTCTAGGAAGGTGAGAATTTTAACCTTTAATATTCCAAACCATGGCGAAGTGGTAGGAGGACATAGCCAGTTTCCCGCGGGAGACAAGCCACTTTGCGGGACAGATCCGTTTCACGCAGCAGGCGATGTTCCCTCCTGCCTTCCCCATCTCTAGTGCACACTATATTTAGGTACTGTTTGGAGCAACATGGTTGTTGAAACAATGGTGTTGTGTCGCGCTGATCCAAAATCTCACAATTCAAAGTCCCGTCTGCATTCTTCTGTCTTACAAAAGTGAATCTTTCGTCTTTCAAAAGAAAACAACAGTCCTTTTCTTTAACAGAAATAATGCAGGATGCAGTTTGGCAGTGTTCAGTTGTGAATGTTCAATTTCTGCCAAACGCCTAGTGACCTGCTCCAAAGGGCTTCTCCCATTCCTAACGTGTTTCTTGATTTTTTGCACGTAGTTCTCAAAAGGAAAACAGGTCCTGTGTACAGTAAAAATTGCCGTAGTTCAGTGGCCTTCCACCTATCCAGCTCATGTATACTCCGTGGTTGACGTGCAAACTCACTAGGCAACATGCCTCTCAGTGCAACTAGTTGTTGAGATATTTGTTCTTTTTGCCTTGCAGATAGACGGTAAATACGTGGACCCTTGCTACCCACCAAGTAAATCAACAAACGTTTAACCACGCCTAAACAGACCAGGTGCATGTAATCTAAAACAAACGATGTAACACAATGAAGTCCATCAATTAGGGGGCTAGCAGTAGTTTGATGGTTTATGTACTCCACCCTAGAAAAGGCTTCGTCTGTTCGAGAAGCGCAGTCATCCTGTGTGAAAACCATTCTGTTATCATAATGAACACCTCTGATGACACATCTTTCACAAGCTTCATAAGAATTGTGACACTTGATACATTTTAGAAATGACCTTGCTGGCGCATCACAGACCAGAGCTTCAAGGTTGACATTATACGTTCGGCCTTCGAACACTATACCAGTTTCTTTGAGCTGTTTGTATTCAGTCAAAAAATCTTTAAGATACTCGTCAAGATCAGTAGGCTTAGTTTGTCCACTATACATAGCGACAATAAACGGGTCAAAGTGGCCAAACTTTGCCAGAATTGGCCAGAACTGCATAACGTTACTTTTAAAAAGAGGAATGCCATCAATGTTAACTGTTAAATTTACACAATTGCTCTCTGTCTGGTTAAGGAAATGGCCCCTTCTCCAACCCGTAGTACCTGTACTGCCCCCCGCATTTTTCTTCAGAGGAATTACGGTGTGGTGTTGCTAAAAGTGTCCTTGCATCAGCAGGCAATAGATGACCTTGCTTTTTCAATACGGACAACGGTGCAGTCAGTGCTCTGTGTGTCACTTTGTGATCTATGGCCCATTTTCTCAAGTCATCATCAAATGTGACAGCCACTTCAACATCATCATGTGTTTGTTCGTTTTCTGAGTCAGTAAACCAATACTCTCTGTCGGAGTCTTGCAAGTCAAAGCTATCCAAGATCCCAGGATTACTGTCACTGTTAGAACTATTTGGAGTCCCAGGCATATCTTCACTATCAGGAGGATTTTCAAGGACGCCACTCTCTGATTCACGGAGATACTCCTCCAACGCTCGCTGGCGTTTTCGCCATTGTCTCATATAAGCAGCCATCTGAAAACACAGACGGGAGTCTTACATAGGCTTAAGTTTAGTTTAACAGTATATTTGAAGGGGCAGGACAATCTGGTGTGCTACGTCTTGTACCTTGTTTGGTGGCCTTGACAGTCTCGGACAGGGCAGCGTACAGGAAAGGACTGGAAAGAAACCAAAAGAGAGGCCTGGACAGGAAACCAGCAAATGCCTATTTGAGAGAGCAATTAACTTGATTAGACACACAATCAAGATGTTACTCCCATTAAACAGTATTTCCCATGTCAAGGACCCACATAAGAGAACATTTTTTACAGTTACACCTTGGGGTTAAGCAGGGCTTGACACTAACACTTGCCCGCTTGCCCGGGGCAAGTAAAAAAAATGGTGGGGCAAGTGAAGACTGCTACCTGGTTGCCCGATCGGGCAAGTGTGCAACTTAGTGCACTATAACACAACACAAGATAAATTTGTCTTGAAGGCAGTCATTGCACTCTGCCTCTGTGTCTTTCACTGCTTTCTAGCTGTCCACAATTCCAGGCTGGATTTGGGAAACAAAACAGGCAAATTAACATACAGATCAAAATGACCATTAATCTTCTACATTCTCTAGTTGTGTAGACCTGGGCTAATTAAGATGATTAATTTTAACTCTTGAGAGTGTAAAAATGAAACCAAATGAACCCGCAAGCGTCCATTTTGTTTCATTTTTACACTCTCAAGAGTTACATCTGTTAACCAACTTAACTGGGGACCACCTGGAACCCAAGTAAAGTGAGGGCAAGTAGAACCTGACTTGCACTTGCCAATGGGCAAGTGCCTCAGAGACCTTAGTATCAACCCCTGTTAAGGACCCCCAGTTTGTATATATATAGACCCTCATTTAATCATATCTGTAAAATCAATTTAATTTGACTCTGAATGTCCATTTGTACACTCTGGGTTACAGATAAGGGTCCATTTGGTACAAACTATCATTTAGCTGGAGACCCGGTGGAACTCAAACTCAATGACCCCTGGTCCCCGGAACTTGAGAAGCACTGATCTACAAGCACATTGCATAAGAGCTTGTCGATTGGCCATTCTAATGATTGGTCAAACAACTATGGCTTTTTAACTACCAAAACTCCACACAGCAGCAACTACCACTGAAAGAAAAATAACTAAAAATATCTAATAAATAAATTAGAATTGATTCATCCATTGCAAAAATGTCAACTGGGCACTGAAAAGATACGTTCCATGCATAATTTATAGACGTATACCTTTCATAACATGAAACATTGCCTCTTTTTTTGGATGCCCCAAAAAAAAGAGGCAAAAGCCTGGCAAAGTACTGCAGCGTCTCTGCCATAATTGGCAGCCGTCAAATATGGCGGAGACGCTGACCATAGACTGTCCTGCGCAACATGCTTGTGTATCACAAGAGATCATCATGCCATGATTCTGCAGATGTAACTCGAATGCACCTATAATATTTGTGTCCCTGTATGCATTTCCTTTGTGTGGACAAATAAATGATTAAAGTGTGTGTGTGTGTGTGTGTGTGTGTGTGTGTGTGTGTGTGTGTGTGTGTGTGTGTGTGTGTGTGTGTGTGTGTGTGTGTGTGTGTGTGTGTGTGTTGTTAATGATTAGAATAATAATAAACATGGAGAATTATTATACTTATAATAACTGAACATTATTAATAATAGCAATATTAATAACTGATATTATTATTACCCTTATAATAATAAAAAATATCATCATCATCATAATCATCATAATGAGTACTTATAATAACAAAAATACAAATAGTATTAATAACTGATATTATTATTATATGGGCTACGTCCATACGACGTCAATAGGACGTCGAAAAAAAATGGCCAAGCCAGAAGTCAAAATATTGGCAGGATTTCAACGTCAATGCAACGTCGAGAAAAATTACCAAACCAGAAGTCAAAATATTGACGGGATTTCAACGTCAACGCAACGTCGAGAAAAATGACCAAACCAGAGATCAAAATATTGACGGGATTTCAACATAATTAGGACGTCGAATTCAGGTCGATGACGGACGGACAGGAAATCGACCTGATTTTGACAGTCGAATGTTCACTGGGTAGATTCTAGTTTCTGGCACTAGATTCTAGTTTCTGACACTATATTCTAGTTTCTGACACTAGATTCTAGTTTCTGACACTAGATTCTAGTTTCTGGCACTAGATTCTAGTTTCTGACACTAGATTCTAGTTTCTGGCACTAGATTCTAGTTTCTGACACTATATTCTAGTTTCTGGCACTAGATTCTAGTTTCTGACACTAGATTCTAGTTTCTGGCACTAGATTCTAGTTTCTGGCACTAGATTCTAGTTTCTGACACTAGATTCTAGTTTCTGACACTAGATTCTAGTTTCTGACACTAGATTCTAGTTTCTGACACTATATTCTAGTTTCTGGCACTAGATTCTAGTTTCTGGCACTAGATTCTAGTTTCTGGCACTAGATTCTAGTTTCTGACACTAGATTCTAGTTTCTGACACTAGATTCTAGTTTCTGACACTAGATTCTAGTTTCTGACACTAGATTCTAGTTTCTGACACTAGCTTCTAGTTTTTGACGCTACATTTTAGTTTCTGACACTAGATTCTAGTTTCTGGCACTAGATTCTAGTTTCTGACACTAGATTCTAGTTTCTGACACTACATTCTAGTTTCTGACACTATATTCTAGTTTCTGGCACTAGATTCTAGTTTCTGACACTAGATTCTAGTTTCTGGCACTAGATTCTAGTTTCTGGCACTAGATTCTAGTTTCTGACACTAGATTCTAGTTTCTGACACTAGATTCTAGTTTCTGACACTAGATTCTAGTTTCTGACACTAGATTCTAGTTTCTGACACTAGATTCTAGTTTCTGACGCTACATTCTAGTTTCTGACACTAGATTCTAGTTTCTGATGCTACATTCTAGTTTCTGACGCTACATTCTCTTTTCTGATGCTACATTCTAGTTTCTGATGCTACATTCTAGTTTCTGCTATTACATTCTAGTGTTGACGTTACTAGATACTGACACTAGATGCTGCAGGCACTAGATTCTAATTTCTGATGCTTGATTCTAGTTCCTGGCGCTAGATTCTAGATTCTAGTTCCAGATTCAAGTTTTCAAAGCTACATAGATTTGAATTTTTGGTGGTAGATTCTACTTTCTGTCGCTAGATACTAGTTTCCGACCCTACATTCTAGTTTCTTGACGTTGGATTCTAGTTCCTGACACTAGATTCTATTTTTTTTTTTTTTTTTATTACAGTAGATTCTAGTTTCTGACACTAGATTCTAGTTTTTCTGAAAAATAAAATCTAATTTCCTGTGTCAGTGATGCTTAACATATTTCATGCCACGGACCACCAGAATTATCTAAATTTGGCTGTGGACCCCCGCTCCTTAAATAATACATTCAAAGATCTGTGCCACAGTTTCAAGCCTTTTCAAAAATAGCAGATCTACAAGCTCATAGCGCGCCACTCGGTGGCGCGCTATGAGCTTGTAGATCTGCTATTTTTTCAATGGCTAATAGCTTAGTTGAAATGAAATGGATCGGACCTCCTTGATGAAGAAGATCTCTCCGCTGCCCTCCACTCCCTTTAGAGACGTTGATGTTTCCACTCTCTACCTTGTCTCCCGGTAGAAACGTCAGCCTGGAAGTGACGCCACTTCTGGCCCCAAGCAAGTCTGGAAGAAGAAGAGATGGCAGATGGAAACGTTTCAAATATTCCACAACATGACCTACATAAAATAAAGAGCATTCAGAGGAGGGGAATAGACCTTTAGGTAAGCCCTGCCCTCTTGTCCAGCCGTGGCCTCATTCATTCCAATGTAAAAATCATGGACTTTTTACACGATAAATACTGGAGGTGGTGATCCAGGGATGGAACCAGGGTTGTGATATTTGGGTTATGTTAAAGACTGTGAGGGAACTTCATTTAATTTGACTCTTTTATTAGGCCTATTAGTAATTCACATGTATACATTGTGTAGGTTACACATTCCATCATCCACTGCCATTAGTCTTTTCATAATGCATCAATGTGAGCACAGCACAGCTGTAAGCCTCATAATAATAGTAGTAGTAGTAGTAGTAGTAGTAGTAGTAGTAGTAGTAGTAGTAGTAGTAGTAGTAGTAGTAGTAGTAGTAGTAGTAGTAGTAGTAGTAGTAGTAGTAGTAATTTCAATACAATGGCTCAGAGCCCTTTACTAACTATAGGCCAGACTCCTGCCCTAAAACCACAGAGCAAAGTGAATTCTACAGATATAACAGACTTTAACTCCATCCATGGTCAGAATGACACTCCTAACCCCAACCCTAGCGCTTTGTTTTTAGTTCATATAGGGCCTACACAACTGTAAAACAAAGAAAGGCTTATAGGTCGAACATTTTCAGGAAGGCATACAAATGAAATTAAGCTCAGCGAAACCAAGGCCTGACTCGATCAAAACGAAACCAAATGGACCCTTTGGCTATTTTGATCTCTCTCTCTCCTCCTACCTTTGGAAGTTGTCACGGTGCTGGAGGAGTGCATCTTCATAGATCGGTACACCGATGTGGCTGTGGGCAGGTCTCAAATCACACACACACACACACACACACACACACACACACACACACACACACACACACACACACACACACACACACACACACACACACACACACACACACACACACACACACACACACACAAACAATGGTCAAAGCAAAATATGCACAGAGGGAAGGGTTGTATACAGGGTTGGGTAAGTTACTTTTTTAAAGGAATCCCCTAAGTTACTTTCTAAAAAATGTAACGTAATCCGGGTTACCCAATTTTAAAAGTAAATTAACTGATTACTTTCAGTTACTTTTAGATTACTTTAAGCAAAACTCTATTTATCAGTAATTACAGTAGATACAGGATACTGTAGTTTTACTACTGTCCCTTAACGGGTCCCAATATATATATATATATATATATGTAAGGGATAACACCCGACGAGCCGGTATTTGTTTCCTATCAACTGACCGAGGCGCAGCCGAGGTCAGTTAGTATATATATATATATATATATATATATATATATATATATATATATATATATATATATATATATATATATATATATATATATATATATATATATATATATATATATATATATATATATACAACCCTTAACGGGTCGCAATATATATATATATATATATATATATATATATATATATATATATATATATATATATATATATATATATATATATATCCACAAGGTTGTCAGTTCAAAACCAGGCTCCCCCAGAGTTAGTGTGGATGTGTCCATGAGCAGGACACTTAACCCCTAATTGGTCCCAATGTTCTCCTTGGTACTTTGCTTAGTTTCCGTGCTGAATGGGTGAATTGGACCCACAATCTATGTAAAGCAATGTAAAGGCACTCTATAAATGTACCATTTACTACAGTAAATGCACTTTGCACCATTTGCCAAGAAGGTAAAGTTTTGTGTGATCTGGTTGACGCCATATTAAGGCGACACTGTCTGCAATGAATGACATTTTGATGATAGCTAGGGGTAGTCTTACTACCTGCTGCTGTGGTAACTAATTAATTCATGCAAACTTTCACTTTCATGCAAACTTTGACATTGTGACATTGTGATTGCAAGCAGTGTTGTAGTGGTACTTTTAGAAGTGGGGGGACGCCTCTGAAAGGGGCATTCCCCCCCATTTTATTTTTTTTTCTGAGAGTGTACAAATGTGAACCAAATGGACCCTAGCGGGTCCATTTGGTTCCATTTGTACACTCTCAGAAAAAAGGAAACTCATTAACATGGTGAAACACATCTTGATGATGTCATCAAGATGTATTTCACCATGCTAATGATTTTTTTCAGATCCAAAAATATTTTAGATGTGAGAAGTGGGGGGACGCCGTCCCCCCGCGTCCCCCCTCCACTACACCCCTGATTGCAAGGCAAACGTGACATAATGTGAACTGGTTCTCCAATACAAAATAGTGATAAACTTCTGGGTGATTGAGCTACCTCTAAATATGCTTCAAATTCAACCAAATTTTAACCAAAACAGTTTTTTGTCCATTGGAACATAATTAGGGGGTGAGACACAAGAAAATCTAAACTTGTGTGTTTTTTTGATCCACCCTAGTGTCACATTGTTGTTGCGTTTACTGAAACCTGTACTGTCCAGTCTGCTCTCTGACAAGTCTGACAGCATCCTTTTGATCTGGTGCCCAAGAACAAGGTGCTTCACAAACAAATTCATATCATTCCTTGACATGAAAAGGTTTGAGCGTCAATGATATAGCAACATATATTTTTCCAGGGCTTGTCCAGGAAATATAAAGAAAAAGGTCTTGCTACCTTCACTTGCCTGACCAACACGACATATATTTGTCTTGAACATGGTCATTGCACTCTGCTTCTTGTGTCTTTCCCTGCTTTCTCTCTTTCTTCCAGGTCCATTTGGTTCCAATCTTCATTTAACTGCCCCTGGGGGTCCGTGACCCCACTTTAGGAATGAAAGCATTGCTTTGTGGGTTTTAGCTGGCAGGCCCTTTTTGACGTGATCCATCAATTCACCACTTTTCAACCTGCCTCTCACTAATGTCCATGATAAAATAATGCCACAAGTCTGTGTCTCACAGGAGGGCTGTGGGCGGTTCAGAAACCTGTCCACCATACGCATCATCAACGAGGAACGGATGCTAATAGAAACGGCAGGCTTTCTATTCCTGAATAGTTGCATTATTCTCATTTTAATCTTGTTTTTTCCTTATGACAATGTGCTTGGTGGAAAGGTTTCACAACCGCCCACACAGCCCTCCCTCCTATAAGACACAAAAAATGTGTTCTTATCGCAAACATTTGTGAGGATCAAAGTGGTCCTTTAATTCAAGAGGCATATGCCCACAATATTTTGCACTTATTTAAAATAATTTAGATTTTCGAGGCATAATGTCACATGATCTACCTGCATAGTCTAACAATCTACCTTTTGGGCATCCCAGCAGTATATAGAGCTATGGACCAGAGGACTGTATCTTTGCATCTGCCTGTGTTTCATGCTAAATGTTGCTCTCCACAGTTATCTCATTCCACTGTTAGAATTGATTCATTGTATTCCTTAGTCTTAGTGTATTCCCCCCATGATTTTCAACCTTTTTCATACCAGGCCCCCTATTAATTCAGCATTTGAGCCACGGACCACCATTTGATGCCACTTTAGCCCCACAGAAGGAAAAACAAAATATTTATTTTGTTTTTGGGAAACAAAACACTCAAACATACAGATCAAAATGACCATTAACCCTTCTACATTCTCTAGTGGTGTAGACTTTGGGCTAATTCACAGAATGAATATTTTAACTCTTGAGAAGGTAAACATGAAACCAAATGGACCCTTGCGGGTCCATTTGGTTTCATGTTTAGGCTCTCAAAGAGTTACATCTGGTTAACCAACCTTCCATAATTTAGCCTGGGGACCACCTGGGATCCTCCCAGGGACCACTGGTGGTCCCCGGACCACCTGTTGAAAACCCTGCCCTATATATAGTTTGTAGTATGTAGTACTGATGTGAATTCTATTGTCATGATGCATCATTCAGAAGTCATTACACCTGTGCTGTGGTGCTGTTGCCAACAGATGGCAGTGCAGTACAGCTCATAGTGTGCACAATCTGCACATCACACACTTTGGTCAACTACATTTCAACCCCATGTGATATTCTGTAAACTGTTTTGGCTAAAGGTAATAGGGCAAATTTAGTGTGTACAAACACTGTGTTTGTAAACAGATTTGTTTAAAAACACAATCTAACTCCACCTCACCTCCACTCTCATGACTCATTATGAAACTGCTGGAGGCTGCCGTGCACCCTGTTGGCAATCACTGTTGTTTTGAATTACAAGTGGCAGTCACAGGTGTGTGCCACTTAGTCACAGGTGTGCGCCACTCAGTCACAGGTGTGTGCCACTCAGTCACAGGTGTGTGTGCCACTCAGTCACAGGTGTGTGCCACTCCGTCACAGGTGTGCCACTCCGTCACAGGTGTGTGCCACTCAGTCACAGGTGTGCGCCACTCAGTCACAGGTGTGCGCCACTCAGTCACAGGTGTGTGCCACTCAGTCACAGGTGTGTGCCACTCAGTCACAGGTGTGTGCCACTCCGTCACAGGTGTGTGCCACTCAGTCACAGGTGTGTGCCACTCAGTCACAGGTGTGTGCCACTCCGTCACAGGTGTGTGCCACTCCGTCACAGGTGTGTGCCACTCCGTCACAGGTGTGTGCCACTCCGTCACAGGTGTGTGCCACTCAGTCACAGGTGTGTGCCACTCCGTCACAGGTGTGTGCCACTCAGTCACAGGTGTGTGCCACTCAGTCACAGGTGTGTGCCACTCAGTCACAGGTGTGTGCCACTCAGTCACAGGTGTGTGCCAGCCACATAAGCATGGATCCTGTCACTTTTTATTTACTTTTTTAGGCTGTTTATGACCCCTTATCTTCAGAATCATAATTTGATCAAAGGTTTTGGGGGTGTGCAACCCCACACATTTATCAGTG
The DNA here is from genome assembly GCA_039105355.1 of Benthosema pterotum. Lineage (NCBI taxonomy): Eukaryota > Metazoa > Chordata > Actinopteri > Myctophiformes > Myctophidae > Benthosema > Benthosema pterotum. Next base: position 46,899,803 of record CM076983.1, on the reverse strand, counting down.
TTACACTCACTCCAGGATGTAAAGGGCCGATCTCTACACGCCATACCTTGTTGTAAAGGCGACTAATCGACCACTAAAATGATATGAGATGCAATGCCAAGTTAACAAGTTAACTTTGATGCAAGGTGTCCAAGCTGATGGCTCCACCAGCAGTGATGGAAGAACAACCAGAGGAACCAGAGATGGTCGTCATAAGTTCTTCCAGTTCAACGTCAAGTTCCTCCAGTTCTTCCAGTAACTCCAGCAACGCAGACAGTGAGGCGGACAACAACGGTGATGAGTCTGTCATCATGGTTGAAGCGGTTGAGGAAAGCGGTAACATTTCCACCCTGTGGTCATTGATTGCTTATATTACATGGCTTGAGTGAATGCTCCAATGAGAAGCCAGACTGTATGTCACTATAACGGACCGCTCCACTCTATAACAAACCTCTGTATAATCAAGATCCCCAAAGTGCAAACAGCTGTGCTAATATCAACCCACGGCGAGCTTCCGCATTTAGTTCCAGCACGCCGTTGGTGGTTCCATTTGGTTAGCTACGGATTTGGTTGTTTACATGCTGCTGCCATTCAGGTGATGAATATTATAACTCTTGAGAGTGTAAACATGAAACCAAATGGACCCACAACATTTATGTTGCGGCTCCAGTTGGTTTCAACTCTCCATCATTTAGCTGGGGACCACCTGGTATCTTCTCAGGGACCACTGGTGATCACTGTCAGATCCAGCCAATCCACGTCACTCCCACTTAAAAAGCCTCAGTGTGTTCTCTGTGAGAGCAGCGAGGTAGTGGTCCCCGTTCACCACCACAGGGCAGAGGTCCAACACCGGCTGGTCAGAGGGCAGTTTCTGGAGAAGAGATCCACTCCCTGCGTCCCACACCTGGAAGAGAGAACCATATGTCACTACTGGACTAGGAATGGTGAGAAAACATTGTGGAAGGAGACCAACCGGCAGCTCAGGGGTTGAAACTAACCCCAGCCCACCTGCCCCGGGGCAGGTACTGTACATAAAATGGCAGGGCAGGTAAAGGATTGATGGCTCAAGGCGGAGTCTTTGACATATAGTTCACCAGCGGCCATCTTACTAGGCTATTTCAATACAGTATGCTGTATGGCAGCTCTAACAAAAATACCTATAACTTGCTCAAAACTTAACCGATTTACAATTTGACTAACGGATTGCTTTGTTCTAAACGTTATCAATGTGGCTATGTTGTAGGATGGTTATTTGCTTAATTTTTGCTTGATTGTATTTTTTTTTCTAAAAACATGATATAAAGGCTCATATGTATGCAGACATCAACAAACCAATCCATTTGAAAATCGGTTGAGAAAGAAGTAAGTTATCGTCATTTAAAAAGTATATGCTCGTTGACCACGTAACAGCGTCACTCCCCATTTGATATATATATATATATATATATATATATATATATATATATATATATATATATATATATATATATATATATATATATATATATATATATATATATATATATATATATATATATATATATATATATATATATATATATATATTCCCATATTCCCCCACACACATATACACAGAAGTGAAAACTGGCAAAAACAGCTGATCTACAAGCTCACAACATCACCAGGTTGCAGTCGTAGGTCTTAAAGAATCCCTGGTTAATAAGACAAATATGCTATAAAACATTATAGATGCACTTAGTAACTAAAATAAACCAATAAAAACACCTCAATGAATTTAATTCTCTCGTAAATAGTGAATCTTTCCTTCAATAGGGACCTCTCCTGTCGCTGGGTGATGATGTCATATGTCCATGTGTGATCCAGCTCTATGGAATGTATGAAATGCATTATGCTTACAAAAAAAAAAAAAAAAAAAAAAAAAAAAAAACCTAATACTTTCTGAATTTAATATGACCATTAAAGCAACATTTTAAAGGTAGGGGAAGTGATTTCACTTTTGTCAGATATCACCCAAAATATTTTTTTCTGTTAAAATGCTCTATTATAAGGTGTGGAAACCATATATGGAGTTTCCTCCTCCCCCACGTTAGCAGAGGAGCTAATAGAAGTTCCCCAGGTGGTGGGTGAATTCTCCTCCAATCAGGATCGAGCAGCAGGTTCACATAGTGTAGCTACTGTTGAACGCCCTAGTGCACCAGGCTGGTACTACACGATGAATTTCAAATCACTTACCCTACCTTTAAATATTTTTATTAGTATTTGCATCCCATATATTCCATAGAGAGGATGCACCACTAATGGACCTGTGACATCATCAAAATGCGACAGGAGCAGTCCCTATGGAGTGAAAGATTCTCTATGAAAGAAATAAGATATTGAAGGTTTAGTTATAGAAGGCAAACATAGTGTTTTAAGGCATATTTGTCTCATTAGCCAGCAATCCTTTTAAAAACATTAAGATATGTCTGGGAGCATATTTTTTTTGCGACCGTCCATAATTTCTGTGGAGGATTGTTAAACTCCTTGAAATGACCTTATCTTTTCAAAATGCCATGAAAGTTTCCCTACCATGATGCATTAGTTCCTCTGAGACCATACAGTCAAACGGTTACAGGACTTTTATTATTACAATATAAGTCCTGTAACGTCCTATAACAACTGATGTTATTACAATAACATCATCAGTGGTTGTTGAAGTTGCAACAGACACACAGCATGCATAAAGCTAAAGGTCTGACTCAGAGAGTTTTCTGTTTTCAATGATGAAATGCTGTTGGTTTAGTGGTGACACAACTGTAGTTAGTTAGTAGCAGTAGTAGTGTTTCAAATCATTTTAAATATAAGCACTTTAATTTGAAATATCTTGGGTTCTTGTTCTGCATGTTTGGTGGGGCAGACTGGGCATTTAGGGGGGCATTGCCCCCCCATGGCCACGCCTAGATCCACCCCAGAAAGGCAGCCCTGTTCTCACCATGGTGGATTTGCTGGCCTCGTCTCCCACACAGGCCAGCATGGTTCCTCCTCCTCCTCCTCTAGGGCTGTGGTGGAACAGGGCGTTTCTGGTGAGCAGCTTGCAGGAGGCTCCGCCCCTGAAGGTCCGCAGCGCCTTCCAGGAGCAGGCAGCAGGCTCCTCCCCCTCTCCCTGGGACATCCCAGCGCTCAGCTCCATCAGCACGCTGCGCTGCGTTGGGTTGGAGCGCCCTGAAGGAGCAAAAACATCTCCGTTTTCCTCTACATCAGTGCTTTTCAACCTTTTTCATACCAGGGCCCCACTATTTATTCAGCACTTGAGCCACGGACCACCATTTGAGGACATTTTAGCCCCACGGACCCCAAAACTAAAAGATTTGTTTTGCTTTTGTCCACAATTCCAGGTTGGATTTGGGGAAACCAAACAGTCAAACAATTAGATCAAAGTTGTGTAGACTTTGGGGTAATTCACATGATGAATATTTTTTTACACTCTTGACAGTGTAATCATGAAACCAAATGGACCCACAAGGGTCCATTTGGTTTCATTTTTACGCTCTCAAAGAGTTAGATCTGGTTAACATTTAGCATTTAGCCTAGAGACCACCTGGAACCCGCTCAGGGACCACTGGTTGAAAACCACTGCTCTACATTAAAATACATTTAGAATGGGGCTATGCGATGTTGACGATGTTGAAATTCACCCATTTCAATTCCTCTAAAATGCTTTTTTTGCTCTGTATTCTCTCTCTCTCTCTAGCATTCAGGGGCGATTTTACGCCCGGGCGAACCGGGGCGGCACTTGGGGGGGGGGGGGGGGGCGCCACGCCGCGGCAGCGTCGGACGACCGGACGAGATGAAAAATTAAAAGAAAGAAAAAACACTGCAGTGCAGTCTGGGCTTCAGCCAGCAGGCGCCCTCATTCCCTCCAACTACTGCC